>JBAMJV010003702.1:0-119010 GCA_037951105.1 Echinarachnius parma
CAGGAGTTTGCCCGAATATGACATGGTTTGCCCGAATATGACAGGAGTTTGCCCGAATATGACATGGTTTGCCCGAATATGACAGAAGTTTGCCCAAAATATGACATGGTTTGCCCTCCCCCTCCCCCCCCCCCCCCCCCCCCCACGGCCTCGTACACATTTGATTTAGGGGCTGTTATCATCACGAATGACTGAATGTGATTGATTAAAAACATTGTGTGCGTTTGTATTAATTTCTTTGTAGTTTTATTCTTTGTAAATGCAACTAAATTTAGCCTCATAATAAGCTACGAGGATGCGTGAACAAATAGACCGTGTCCTTTTTAAATGAAATCAATATTTCTATTTCATCTCGCCCTCTCATGCATAGTGTATATCACTAAATGTATTGCACCATGATTGTTGTATTACAATCAACAATATATAATTTTGTTCTCTCTTTTGTATCATATAAGTGTTGGAATATCGAAACTAAAATCATCTGAAAATGCATGCTAATACACGTCTTCATAATTATAAGTACCCTCTTAATAAAGATGTTAGCATACAGCGTAACTTGGGAAAATAAACCTTTTTTTAACTTTCGATCGGAAGTATGTCACAGTTAATTGTATTGTTTTGTTTTCCTTTATCATGTTTATTGACATGTTTTCTAGTCAATAAAGAAGTGTTTAAAAATCGGACTGTTTACGACATCATCCAAATGGTATTCAGATTCATTGGTGTACATGGTGTTGTTTAGGTAAGTCAAATATATAAACGATTTTTTGTTCGTTAGTTAAGGATCGTCTATGGAAAATTACATGGGCTATCGCGCGAGTTACGCAATACTGACACAGAGAAAGGAATTCCCAACTTTGCCTGGTGTGTCTATTTAAGACCGATGACCGGTCCGGATAAAACTATCACAGATGCCTATAAAATAACAATTTCATCTCCAAACTTCACTAAGATAATTGTTCTTGTGCTGACGGGATTAATATCGAAGCGTCGTTCATAATTCAATATTTACACCGAATAAGGACATCAATTCTACATTGTACGCGAGAAAAAAAAAAAATGAATTCGCTCAATTGCATGTTGACATTTTGGGGTAAGTAGCATAACATTAATATATTCTTTTCTCCTTTATCAAACACATGAATAAGTTATCCTTTTACTAATGATCCATTCTTGTAATGATAGTAATGATATTATTGGTGTTCAAAAACACTTTGCACTTTTGATTGATAATAACGTTTAAAAATTATGGGATCGACTGTGCCAAAGTTAACACAGACGATAGCTGAATAGTGTGCAATTTTGTTGAATATAGTTTTAAGATGTGATCATAATGTAGTGTTGAATTATCAATTCATATGTTTGAAGATAAGATTTAGATTTTGGTTGGTTTGGGACTCTCTGTATTCAGCTATCACCAGTGTTATTTAAGGCATAGTCCATTTTAAACTTATATACATATAATAACACTCTAAGGCTAGTACATTTTATTAAACAATTTTAATATATGGTAGCTAAATAGCGAAAAAAAATTTCTTCTCAATAATGCATGTTTGTAGAGAAAATTATATTACTTTCATTTTATATTCAAAATACAAACTTGTTCGAATTGTACCTTTTATCTGTAAACCTATACATTTAAACATGTTAAATCCTATTTTCACTATATAAGTTCGTTAATCAATTCCTTATAGAATTGAATAATGGTAATATTTTAACTTATATTAATTTGTTGATGATTACTGGTCACGATATGATTCTAAACTTCTTCTTTTTTCATTTAGAAAACGAGTAATCTGTCAATAATTCGAATATAACTACAATTTATAAGTATCAATTCAAACAGTGTTAACATTTTAACGGATATTCTCTACTGAATTATGCTTGGGAATAAAATAAACATAATGAGCAATAAATATAGTTAAAAACGCCTTTTCCCTTTACTTGAGAAACGAATAATCTGTAAATACTTCGAAAAGATTTGTAACTACAATATCTAATTGATTATTAGTGTTTTCAAAATTCGAAGCTCATTTTGGACAGTCCTTCGAAAGTAAAAGATCGTAATTTTAAAGGCCAATGCAACTCTAGAATAGAGTTTATCCTACTTTATACATCGTAATATGCTTGTTTATTTCGCATAACATAACCCGACTTAGATTTCTGCTTTGGAAGAAATAAGTGAAAAAACTATCGGGTACACCACTATTCACGCGAACGCTGGAGGCCGCCATTGTTAGGCGTGCGTAGGACCAAAGCAAACCAGAGACAGTATACAAATGATGCACAGGCTTGAGTGGATCGGTAAGAATTGGATGGTATAACTTTGGAATGGTTTAAACTCACGAGCGCAGCGAGTGGGTTTTAGACCATTTCCAAAGTTAAAAGAGTGCAGACAATTCTTACCGATCCACGAAATATGCCTGTGCAGCATTTGTTTTATAAAAATGGGCGCAAACAAATGCGAAAATCAAACTAAAGTGAGCCATGCATCAGTAAAATGCATATAAGTAAAATGCATCAGCTAAAAACTTTTACACGCTAATTGACCAATCAGAATGCAGGGATTCGTCTATCCATTTTATAATATAATCTGTAACATGGTAACAATTGGAACAATTTAGCCTCGTGTTCTATACTGCACAACACACCCAGATAATAAAAAGGCATGGTTGTGGACAATAGTGCAAAACAAAATCGGCAAAATCATGTAATTCTTAGGGTACACAAAAATATAATAATTATTTGTGGTAATCGATGAAAACATGCATGTGCCCCCCCCCCCCCTCAGGAGAAAGATGCAAGACCCCCTGTGCCCCCCCCCCCCCCCCGGAACATCCTAGTTCAGCTACTGCTGCCGACATACACACTAATCCCGTCCCAGCTCGACATTTCTAGACAATAGTTCTTTTTGAAAATGTATTTATGTAGGTAACAAAATAGTATTCGAATCTTCTAGAAAATTGATGGGCAGAAAATTCTTACGTCGAGCTCATAGGTCGAGCTGTTGTAATGTATGCGCATGCGCGCAATTAAGACTCTTCAAAATACTCATGTGAGCTTACAGCCCCCAGCCTTTTTTAAATTCCGTTTTCTCCAAATAATGTCAAACAAACTTTATATTCTGTATTAAAAAGTTATCACTATAATATTATCAAAGGTTTTCCCCTTCTACGTAGCGAAATTGAAACACAAAATATATATATTTTGTCTTCTTTTCTGGAAGGGATATTAAACCACAAACAAACAAAATAGTCCTATGCTTATCTATGTATTTATACATACCAAGTTTGTACCTTTGCGTTTATGATGAATAGTTGTATTACTTCTAATAGCCCGGTCACATATCAACGGATTGCGCAAACGGATGTCAAACGGAGAGCTAAATTTTCCATCCGTTCTATACGTTTCTTGTCCGTTCCTTGTCCGGTGATGTACGTTGTTCTATGTTTTGTACATGAAGCAATAGAGACGACTTTCATCACCGGATAATTTTATTTCGCAAATTGTCTATTCGTTGGGCATACGTTTCCGATATCCGTTGGTATCTGACCGGGCCATCAACAACAACACACCCGCATCATTATGGCGAACTTCCAAACCATAAATGGTGAAAAGTGGGCTTTGATCGTGCTTCTTATCGACTTTCCACCGCCACACGAAGTATTGTTCGTCCAATGTTATTCCAAACAATGAGAAAGGGTAAAAATACTAATGGATTGAAGACATAATATCTAAATGTGATAGTTAGGCAGAACATTCGCACTAAAAAATGAAACCTTTGGTGATTAAATTTGTCGCTCGCTTCGACTTCGTATGTTTAGTTACGCATGTCAGTTTCGCTCTTCTGTTTATTATTATTGTTTTCTTCAACTTCCTTTACAACGAGAATTCGCTATATTATTCTCGACACAAAAAAAAAAACACAGCGCGATAAAATAATATTGCGTGAGAAAAATAATAAGGCTAGTATAGTGTTGTTCCTGATCTTGGGATCTAGTAACATTGTCGAAATCCTCAAAACTTATTTGGAAATCTAATGGTTTTCTCATACCTTGTTGAATTCGTATTACCAATAGAAGCATCGAACTTGTTTTTTTTTTCGAATTTCCCTTTCGTTAAAAATATATTTACAATTGAAGTGTTCAGATTTGTAACTATCCACAGGATAGGCATAACTGTGCACAAAGTCAGTGCAATGATATCACTTTGCTTTTCCGCTCGTTACTCGGCCATATAACATCTATTTAACGTGAAATGTTTACACTATCCTGAGAAGACATATCGGATCACAAAACTACGCATTATACATTACCAACCATTCATCATTTTCTGCACATGGCAACAAAGTTACTAGATTCATCAGTGATGTAATGGGCAAAGTCTTGTTGAGGGTCTGGTGCGGAGCGGAATCGTGAGCGAAGGTGAAGTAACGACTATCCAGTGGATAGTTTAACATCTAACTGGCATGTCAATCGTAAAAAGGGAAATTCGAAAACCGAAACATGTAGCCTACCATGCTTCTATTGTTAATACGAATGCAACAAAGTATGAAGGAACCGCTAGAATTCCAATTGGATTGTGAGGATTTGGACAATGTTACGAGATCCCTTTAAATTTTGTATTCTTTGACTTTAATTCCGCTTCTATGTCCATTCCCTAACAGTTGCTATGGTACTGGCTGTCTGTGGCACCCCCCTACGCGCCACCCCCTGTCGACCGGCCCCCGACTGGCTGGGCTCGGCGGGGCAGCAGGAACATATCCATATGCAGAATCTTATGACATTTCTAAGAGCAAACATCAGTCATGTCATCGCTTCATACGTGAGTATAGGCCTGCTAATAGCGTATTTAACTTTATTATATTCTCTTGAAAGCGTCAATTTTAACGCATGTGATTTAACTTAGTATTTACTTAATTGCGTCCGTACCATCGCTTGGATTATCAATTTCATTATATTAAAAAAACTCATGCTACACCACTGCCACTAATGATATTCTTATACGATACGAGGATCATTACTTCTAATTTACAAAGAATATCAATAAAATGATAATTATGATCATAACAACCTAACAACAACAACGACAACAATAATAATGATATACTATTGTTATCATTATTATTATCATTATCATTATTACTATTATTATTATTATTATTAATATTATTATTGATATTATCATTATTGTTATTATTATAATTATTACTTTTATTGTTATTATCGTTAGTATGGTGTGTTTCTAACCTTTTTTTTTAAATCTCATGATACGCCAGGAGGCCAACCGATTCACCATGAGTGCAGCTGAGAAGGCTAATGTGCTGATTGTTGACGAAGTACAGGCAGAATGCCCCCAACAAATGCCAATCCCCATTTTGCTATACACCGGGGTAAGTCAGTTTCAACTTATTTCACATCGCCTAGTATTAGTTATTTTAGTAATAGTTTGCATTATTCACATCTCTTACGTAACAAATGAAACTGGACTTCGCCGGAAAACAAACCCGAGACCTCCGGATCGCTAGACAAGTGCTCTATGACTTCTGAGCTTCAAAGTTAATTTTGTATAAGACATCAAAATTCAAACACACAGCATTGGCAATAAACCATGATTATTTAATCAATCTGGTTAATATGTGTATGGGCTCCTAAGGCAGTGGGGCGACAGAGGGGCATGGGGCGATTGCCCCTTCACCCCTCCCCCAGCTAGAGGCTCCCCTCCCTGAGAATTATTCGGCCCAAAGTACGCCAAAGACAGGAACACTTTTCAATTCGGGGCAAAATCATATAATTTAGAGCCATCTCAATGGTGACCACTGCTTGAAAGTTGAAAAATGGTTAAGGATAATACAAAATATTCAGGACTCCTATCCTCGACCCCCCGGTAAAAAAAAAAAACAAAAAAAACAAACAATGTGGCCGTATAACTTCAATGTACCGTGATGTTTGTATTTTCCCCGGCGTTCTCGACCCAATTATTCAAACCCAAGATACTCTTTGTTGTCTCTTGTAGTGCTACCTCGAGGGAAGGGGTGTCACCTCACTAATCGAAGTACTACGCCACTATGCCTGCTCCATGGGCCGAATCGAGTACCTGATGGGGACGCTAGTCGTGGACGAGCAGGCCTACCAAGCGGCCGATGAGGACAGGAATTTGGATTACACGGCGCGTTTTGAATCCCTGAAGAACCGAGCTGGCTTTGCGAAGCTGTTCCTTAACTCGTGGGTAAGCATGGAATGGGGGTTTACTGGTCGTTGTTCCTTAAATATTCCGTATAGGTTCCTTATTCCATTGGTTCCTTATTATGTAATAGGTTCCTTATTCCGTATGTTCCTTTTTCCGTAGGTTCCTTATTCCGTAGATTCATTATGTCATATGTTTCTTAATAGTCCATAAGTTCCTATTCTATAATTTCCTTATTACATCGATTCCTTATGCCATGGGTTCTTTATTTCATAGGTTACTTATTCCGTGGGTATATTCCTTATTCATTATTGCATAGGTTTGTTATTCAGTAGGTGTGATATTCCATATCTTAGACTTGTTATTATAATCTATTATTGGTTCATCACTGCGTGCACCTTCGAAAATAAAACTTATATTCTCATTAATGGAATAAATAACTTTGAAGAAAACTAAAGATAAATTTCGAAATAGTGAACTTCGGAATAACAAAGTTCGACAAAGGCGTTGCAAAGCGAGGATGGTTGATGGTGTGATTGAAACAAATTCGAAGTAAATATTGAAATTTGGCATCAAAAATTCCCTATATAGCTATATAGCTACACCAAAGAACCTAATTGCACTGTCATAATAGTGATTATCCAATGGCGTAGCTATGGTGAGGGGGCGGGGGGGGGGGGGGGGGTAGGGGTACACGTGCCCCTCCCCAGTAATTTGACAAAAGCAATACAAAACATATGGGGGAAATCTTTGATTCGCGTGCAGCCCCCTCCAAACCAGTCCAACCCCGCTACGCCACTGAGGTTCACATTATTATCTTTCCCTCTTGTTCTTCTCAGATCGATGCCATTCTAACGGCCAGGGACGGTGTCTCCCCGAGTCCGCAAAGTCCCGCCTCTCCTGCTGCTCGCCTTTCCGACGACGTCGACGTGTCGACGTACTCTCCGCCCTCGAGCAGCGCCGAGGTGGTTCGGCGCGACTTCGTGGTGCTGTATCTCTTCAACGACATCGTGCTTAGAGCCAAGATGCACCTGTCCGCCGCTGCTTCCCGCCTCTACCACGTGCCTCGCTTGTAGCTAAATATTAAGGTCGACATCTTCTTTAAAAAAATGTTCTCTACCAGCTGTTCCAACGTGTAATCCTGATGAAATCACGGTAGTTACTTATCGACTAATAATGATACATATAGTATAAGTTAAGTTTCCAACAAAGTTATGCAATATTTCTAACCAGTTCTGGCAAAATCGGACTCTGGTAGGCACCTCATGTTTTTCAGAAAGATTAATGCATGCAGGCATTTACACTTAAGCAAAAATTGTGACGTCAACATAATTTATACTGTATATTATTCTCTTTTGTTAAAGAATTTGGTATAAGTGTAAAGCCAGTGAATGGCTCAATTCGATGAAATGCTATTAACAGTAATAATGCAATTGTGATGATGATGATGGATATAATTATAATGATGTGTTAAAAACAAAAACAAAATATTTTCGTTAACGAACTCCTGATATTCAGAAGTTCTTAACGTGGTGAATTCAATGACCATACTGCTGTAACTGCGGAAGCTAACTCTGTACATTGTATCAATGGGTGAGTATAATGTAGTCACTAATATATCGTATACCTATATAAGGTTGTTGTTATAACGATGTACCACGAAATATTTATTTATCTATTCTTGAATTTTCATGATGATGCACCACGAAATATTTATATATCTATTCTCGAATTTTCATAATGATGCACCACGAAATATTTATTTACCTATTCTTGATTTGTATAATGATGTATACCATGAAATATCTATTATTAATTTCAATTATGTATACCAAAACATATTTTCTTTACCTATTCTTGTTTTTGTTCTTTTTTAATAATATACAGTTGTTAACTGGTGGTGGAGGGAAAAGCACGGAATGTTCCACTCCCAAGAGATTTTAAATGCTATTGAGGGAAGAGTAAATAAGTCCCGAGACGTAGTCGAGGGACTTATATATTTACTCTTCCCTCAATAGCATTTAAAATCCCGAGGGGAACATTCCATGATTTTCCCGACAGCAAAGTTAACAACTGTTTTATCATCTGAATTGCCATGTAACAGTGCCATGTAACATCCAAAAATGTTACATGGCAGCTAATGTACTGTATTTAGTAAGTCAGGTGATATGGATGTATAGTACCACGAAATGTACAATAACAGGCAAGAGATAAGGTATTTAGCACCGCCGATGTACAATAACAGGCAAGAGAGAAGGTATTTAGCACCGCCGACTGCATGGAATAATAATAATAAGTAATGCAATTTAGTAGCAAATGTTAAATGTACATGTTCAAGGAATAAATTATTAAGTTTCTGATGTAATTTACATAAAAATACAACACGTACAATGAGGGTTGGTTGAGTATTAAGCATGTATATCCAAACTAAAATTCCAATTTCCAATTCCAATTTCAAACCATACAGTACTTGCACGTTGGATATTTCCCTCATAATTAAAAGGAAATGCGACATTAGAGTAGATTAAGTATGTAAATTTATTTAAGTTACTATACATAAACATGATAAATGGATATGAATGTCAAAATACTATATTAAATCGATATTGTAAATCAAATTTAAAACTGATATATGACTATTACTTAGTATGTTGATATTACAATTATAGTAATATATAACATTACAAAAAATATCACGTGCAGTAATAATATAGTATTGATCAATATTGAAGATGTTGTTAAAAATTGAATACATCTTGGTTTACTGTCAAATGTATGAACTTTAATTGTTGACGTTAATGCTTATCTATATTTATTATTATTTTACCCCTTTTACTCTTCGTTTTAGAAGGATAAAAGGAGTACTCTAAATCACCATTTGCACTTCGGAGATAATCAAGTTCAAGTTTTAGTTCATTTTATTAATTTCAATCATAAAATCATAAAAACAACCAAATTATAATTATATAATACAAGTCACGTATCAATCATATAGATAATATTTTTAAAAGGAGACTAAACAAAAGCAATGTTCCTGTTAAGCAGTAGCCCCCTTCTCGTGGTTAGTTAAAGGTTAGTTAAAAGTTAAAAAAATTAAAAGTTTAAAGTTAGTTAGTTAAAAGGTAGTTATAGGTTAGTTAAAGGTTAGGATCCTTGTAGAAATCAAATTATGCTATTTTTAATTTGTGATAGATATTCCGAAAATTTTAAATAATTATAATCGGACAATTTAGCATCACATAGAGAAGGCCCTAACCCAAAATAATTTTTGTATAATTTTTTGGTAATGCAGATCTCAATTTATCCAAAGTCGACTCAATGCACGTGTTTGGGCCGTGATTACCCTCGCCTGAATGTTATTTTCTGATATTTCGAATTTTATAACGGGCTTTCATAATTGCATTTTCTCCTGGAGTATAATTAAAACAAGCATTTCTAAACAAAATCTTAGAACGTCACTATTCTATTCGAGTAATATCGAAATAGAGAAAATAAACTTCTCTTGAAAACGTAACTATGTACATGTGATTTCTTCAGGACATATAGGTTCTCACAAGATCCCTCCTCTATCGTGGTGCAGAACGTATTATTGATTGATTGCATGAATTGTATTGCTATTACTTGTAGTTATATTAAGGACTAATATCATTGTCTTGTTAAAATGCTTTTGCACAATATTTATTTTGCTTCTTTATGTATTACAACATAATTTTGATTGTCAAATATGGAAAATAAATTAAAATCAAGTCAAAATAAAGCGTGTGCGTTATTAATCGGTAGTCGTGTTCAATGCCCATTTTGAAGGGATCTATGAACTTTGTTGCGATGTGTAAAGACTGACGAAGGGTTGCTCAAATGTGTATTTCTGTGATAATTATGTCCACTGAGTGTTGCGTGAACATTCCATGGCAAATGGGTAAATGAATGTCATATGACCGAGTAATGAGCGAAAGTGCAAAGTGACATTTGCTATTTGCTAGCTCATTGCACTGATTTTGTACACAGTTTAAATTATCCAGTGTAAATTTCAAATCCGAACACTTCTAACATGAATATATTTATAACGAAAGAGAAATTCGGAAAAGTGAAACCAGTTCCATGCTTGTATTGGTTATACGGGTACAACGACAATCGTTTGAGAATCACTAGAGTACATTCATTTTCAACATCCACAAAACTTACTTATTAAAGGGACTTATACTAGTAACATTGTCCAAATCCTCACAATCCAATTGGAATTCTAGCGGTTCCCTCATACCTTGTTGTATTCGTATGAACAATAAAAGCATGGGACATGTTTTGGGTTTTCAAATTTCCCTTTCGTTGTTAAACAGATATTAACGATTAAAGTGTTCATATGGATCGTCAAAACCGTGTACAAAGTGAGTGCAATGACTACGTGAAAAACACTTCGCATTTTTGCTCATTACTCGGCCATATAACGTCCATTTATCTTGAAATTGTCACACAACACCCAGTGGTCAAAATTATCAGATAACACCGATATACATTTAATCAACCACTCATCACTTTTTTTTTTATCATGGTAACAATGTTACTATATCCCTTTAAGTAAGTTTTGTGGATGTTGATACTTGATAACCTGATAGTGTTGCTATCCCACTGACTGTATATTGATTCAGAGGAGAAGTGGTACATGCTACTGACTTTGGGTTACTGGGTAATATGATTTATTGTCTAAGTGACTATTACTGAGAAATAGGGTATCATGTGTTTCATCTTTGAATAATCTTTATACGAAGTGACGGGGCCGGCCCCCGGAAAACACTGGCCTACCATGCAAGTGCAAGTGTGAGTGAGTCTGGAGTGAGTCCGGGTGTGAATTTCCATACGTTTGAGGTTTCCTGTTTTCATCAACAAATTAAAAGGCAAATAAAGAGAAAGTACGGAAGACGCACAGTGAAGGCGAAGGTCAGTCGACCCGTCGGTAGAATGATGACGGTTAAAGTCAGGCGGTTTAAATTGTGGGGGGATTTCCCGTGGACTTTGGCTAAAACTGATTATCGGAATTATTAAAACAACATCCGTCAATCAATATAATGTACTGAATCACGCATTGAATAGGCTCCCCAAACCATTCCGTGTATACGGTACATTACGTCACTGGTGGTCTTATGGTCGTCGTGGTTTTAATTCAGTGAGTGAAATGTATCTGGGAATCCCACTGTATGTGGAAAGTAGACAATATTGATATTTTGTCCGGTACCCCAGCCTCCGTAATAGTGCACTCTTTCCATTTGTCTTGTTCATTCTATTCTGTAGTCTAATTTCGTTTGTTTATAACGTAAGAATATAATTGTAAGAATAGTACAATATATGTTGCAGAAAGAGATACAATCGATCGTAAGTTACAATTAATTGTAAGTCAGATCATGACTAAATTGTGTTCTAAATGCGCAAATAGGATTGGTTGAAAAGCGCACATTTTCTGGCTTACAATAAATTGTAACTTACAATCGATAAACGGGCTAAGGAAAGCAAATCAGTACCTGGTACCGGGGAAATTTTACGTCACTCTCTATAGTAGGTTTAAAGTGGACCACCAGGCAAAGAACAACACATGATTATATGTTTTGGTATACCTTTGCGTGACATTAAAAAGGTGACAAACTCTTTGCAAAGGGTTGTGTAATTCATAAACAATATAATTAATTACCACCACTTACGGAACCAATATGGCCTCATGGTTCCGTAAGCGCCAAACGTCTGCGAGTGCGTCACTTCTATTCACTCGTACGTTAGAATACAATAGAATGACGGACGATGCGTTCGTCCTATAGACAAAAGGTAGTCTTCGTCTGCAGACCCCTTGACCACATGCTTTAGTATGGTAATGGGTTTTCCAATTATATAATTTTTCTGGAGACATATTTCTCTGATTTTGTTGGTGGAATGTACTACTTAAAAGGTTACCTTTCATTTGTAAGAATATAATTTGTAGGTGGTGGTACCCTTAAAGTTATTCCCAGCCTCTAGTCCACTCTTGTGATGTGTTGTATTATTGTTCATTCTAGCATCTTCTAATTTACTTCTTTCATGTTAATAAAGTATAACCGTGGTCAGAAATAACCGATTCTAAATTTGGTTTTCTTTTACAAATCTGACTAGCTACTATCATAGATGATATTGTATGTAAATCGAACCTATTATTATTATAAGGATTATGGCCTTTATACCACTCCGTAAATATGGGCAGTGGAGTCAGACGCAGTCTGTATGGAACGACCGTCGAAACAGACACTGATTTTTTAAATTGTTTTTGTTTTCTTCAACGGAGCAAACTCAATCAATTTAAATCCACGTATACCATGTAAACAATTATTATTTTAAAAATATATATATTTGTATATACAGTTCACACACACGCACAGACATTTTTACTTTTCAGAAAATTAACATGCTTTTAGGCAGAAAGAAACAAATTGTTCATCAAATGATCTTCTTTTTTTCTTTTTTGTTGTTAAAGTTCAATGTCTTCTATCAATTACTTTTGATGTTTGGAGCTCACCATCCTAGAATCAGTCTTTCAGTCGTTCTCTTCCGTTTGTTGTTTCACTGACCACTTCAGACAATAGGGCCATCTACAAAGTACGTACGCAAATTATTGTCCAAAATTGACCCCCCCCCCCCCCGCCCCCCTGTACGCACTTTTTATCTACTTTGTAGATGGCCTATATAGGGCTGGATAGTATGACGTCATAATATTAAAGGACACCTATAACGATGTATAGAGTTGCTGTATCAAACACACACAAAATGGCGCGCTAAAGGGCTCTCATTTTTATCGTACTATCTCCACAAAATTGCGTCATAATAAAATGGAGAAATGCAGAGTGCTACCCCCCCCCCCCCCCCCCCCCCCCCCCCCCCAATACCTGGCGTTTTTTTAAATTATGGAAATATATTATAAGAGGGAAATGTGCGCTTATAAGTACATGCATTCTTAACCTTACCAGGCACCGTGAGACACCAATGTTCATATAATTTATATATTATTAATGTATTCTATGAAGTCACAAATACCACATTTGATAAAAACAACACACTGATACAGGTCTGTGTATTTTTATTTAATTTTTTAATGCAATATCTCAGCTCATTCAATGAACATATAGTATATATATATAGGCATCCGTCAACATATACATGACATAACTGGCAATCATTTGTTCTCAGTAACTCACTAGTCTTAATAGTCTTAATAGAAAATATGAAACATTAAGCATACTCCGATGTATAGCATTTTTTCGATGTTTGTCTTCTTACTTTTTAAGTAATGGCAAAAAGGAAAAAAATTGAAAATGAACAACAAAAATGTATATCTATTTTTTACATTTGTTACATAGAACTTAACTGAAAAGAAAAAAAATATATAGAATCTTTAAATTATTCTACAGTAATTAATTAAAACAAAAATTCAGAGTAAAAATTGTAAATCTGTATCATTTTCTTACATAGAACCTTACTCAAAGGAAAACAAATGAATGATACTTTTTAAACTATGTTACAGTAATTAAATTACACCAAGTAACATGTCCACATTCATGAAACTGATATAATTGCTAGATGTTGGTTTGTTACGTATTACTGCATCTCAGAATTACTGTTAGGACTAACCTAAAAATGCAGATTTTCAACTCTCTTGCCCCAAAATAACTGTTATGTACTAACTCTGGTAAAACCAACCTACCCATGTTAATTGAAATAATTTTCATAACAAAATGGTTTTAAAAATCTTACAAGGATGCTTAATCATGCAACAAAGGATTATTTATATCTATTAAACAAAGAAGAATAAATGTGATACATACTCCAGAGTTAAATTGTTGTCCTCGTTGCTCACAGTAAATAGATCTTACAACTACAAAATCTTATATCCCCTACAAGTGATAGCAGGGATGCCAGTTGGTTTCTCCAGATGAGCCTGAAAAGAGACCCAGACATTGTTGGAGCCTCATATGTTATGTACAATATGAAGCCTGATAAAGCCTGATATGGAAAGGTGTCAGGGCCTGAAATCAGGCTATAGCCTGAAAACTGGCATCGCTGTGATAGGGTTTAATAGTAATGCAAATACAAATACAAATAATAATAATAATACTAATAACAGGATTTATTTCACTTTAAGACTGACATGCATGAGGACGTAGAGTGCAGTCGCATACTAGGATGGTTTGTGCGTACTAAATAACACCCAGACAGTGTGTATTGCGCACCATGCACAAGGCATTCGTAAGATGGCACCGCGTGCCTGATTTAACAATCCAAACCACCTTTAACGCCCCTGTCCTGTGTTTTATACAACTTCTCATGACGTGATTATAACGTTAGCCGTGATGACCACCATCGTATTCCTACCTCGATCAACCACATTCGTATCAGTTTCTGACAGTTTTATCACTACTGTCAACAAACTCACGCTGTGTTTACTTCCCCTCAAGGCCCAGCGCTATCACACAGATTAGCTGCTAGCGATAAGAAAGTGCTATCCCTGATAAAAATCTACTGGATGCAGGCTCGAGTAGTCAAATCTTTAAGCACCTCACTTCAACCCTTTAGGTGAGGTTTTTGGCTAACGTGGTTTGGACGTAATCTTTATTGCTATGGGTCGTTTTGAAATAAAAATGAATACAAAATGAAGGATTTTATTTTGTACCAACTGTCCTTTAAACAACACAGACCAACATAAACCTGATAATAGCATACAATACTTATACTAGATTTCACAATCCCCAGAGAGTTAATACAGGGCCCACCAGGTTCCTGTAGGCAATGGGTTAACCTGTACCTTACTAGATTTGAAATCCCTGTAGAGTTAATACAGGGCCCACAAGGTCCCCATAGGCAATGGGTTAACCTGTTCCCTACTAGATTTCACAATCCCCATATAGTTACTAATAGGGCCAATCATGCAAAGGGTGGATAGGCTGCATTAGTTGTTGTTTATGTACAGGAAATAAAGATGATTGTAGCATTTTCACAAGAATATATTAATGTTTGTTCTTGTTACAAAAAACAACAACCCAATACAAAAATAGAATCATGAAAACTAACTACTCACTCTCCAACCGCATTATTTATTGCCAACTAATTACCCTTCAGCAAAAATAATAATAATAAATCATAACAATAACACTAATAATATTAATACAAATTACAAAAAGGAACAAATAAAAGTTCAATATCCGGAGCCTGTGAATCTTTGCTAGTTCTAAACCTCGTCATAAAGAGCTCTGATAAAAAACTCTCTTATAACAAGATAATTTCGTTGGTCCAAGCTCTTAACATTCCTTAATAACAAGATACCTAATTATATAAAAATGTAATTTTCGTGGTCCCAGTGTCCTCATTATAATGGGATCCACTGTACATACATATGCTGTAGTTCCCATACCAAAAAGATTTGTTTTTTTCCTAAAGAAGGCAAATGCATTTAATAATAACAAAAATAATGTTTTATCACGTTATATGATATAATAACCTCTAAGCGCTTTACCCTATTACCACCCTGGTCATAGGAAACAATGCCAGCCCGCACATATTGTGTGCACCATCTCCACTCCCTGGGGAGCATTCCTTCCAAGCGGCTCATGGGCATTGGGAAGATCGTTCACATAAAGGCTTTCACCTCCTACCGGGTCCCCATTTATACACCTGGGTAGAGAGCAACAATTGTGGATTAATTGTCTTGCTGAAGGACAAACGCAGTGGGCAAACACAGGGTTTGATTGCAACACCACGTCCACATTTGAAGATAAAAATTGACTTAACTTATGTAGGCCTGTGCTAGATACTGCCAATAATTATCTTTAAATTTGTATAACTCAAAGGAAGAGAAAGAAAAAGAAACTAAATTCAAACATTAATTTGTAAAACTATTATTCAGCCTTTCAGATTTAAGGTATTTGAAACTTGTTCAAGAAACTTGTTCGTTTCACCTAGTAGTCAGTTGCATTTTGAAGCAGAAATGGGATTTGGAGTAGTTTAGAAGAAACAGGAATATATAAAAGTATTACTGTTTAAACCAAATCATTGTCTAAATTGAAAATTGCTATGATATTTAATAATATGAAAATTGCTTTGATAATTGTGACCGGCTATAGCAAATCCCGGCACTTGTCAGTAAAAATCAAAATGCAGATTTTCATACCATTATAAAGGCCTTATCACAAGCTTTCATTTGATGTTTTGTCTAATTGGTCAATAATTGGCGAAGATATGATTGTTTCAATTCTACAAACATAGGACTTTTACACACATTGTGTGAACTTAAAACACACATTTCTTCACAACATAAATTACCGACAAGTGCCGGGTTTTGCTATAGCCGGTCACAATTATTAATATGCTGTACAGTATAATGCACCTCTGAATATAATTTCTTGATTGATGGCGCGATATAAATGCTGGTCTATTATTATTATTATTATTATTTAGTGTATCAAACAATTGAAAACAATTATATTGCACCTTGAGTCTGTGTATAACAAGTGAATATTCACTGTATGTATGTTGCACAAGAAAAACATGTTTGTAGTTATTTCTTGAAAAGAAATTTGCTATAACTCATGAATAATGATAAAAAATTGATATATCACTTACAGCAGTATAATAATTTGACGTACAATGTACATGTAGACCGAGGTCCAAAAACTAATTGGTACTGGTCACAACTTTCAAAGGGTTTTCTTTTAATTTGCTTCTTAAAGTGAAATATTTGTTTATACCTAACACAATTAATCTTGTACGGAATGCACTAACATACTAACTGAGTTAATGTAAAACCCTCATCAAATAAAATGAAACAAAGAACATTTATCAAGGAATATAAACAAGAAAAAAGCTTATAACCCCTTAAATCACTTTGAAGTGAGATATAAATAACAATTTTGAATGCAGTTATTCATAAAATAAACAAATTAACACTCCGTAACACTTTGCATATAATTGCAAATCCATTATTTCCTGAAGTCTTGCCTCTAAATATATCCTATACAGATTCAATCAAATTTACAAAGAAGTCCATATAAGGCAGATAAACATGTATATATACTTACAGTCTTACACACAAACATGACATTTTAGACAAACATGCTGACAACACAACACAAAACATGAAAGATAAATTTAGTTTGAACTCTCATTGCCTTTTATCCCACAAATGTTTGAGCATCAAATCCAGAAGAGGTACAGTTAAAAGGATAGTTGAGTTTTGGTAAAGAGAGTACAATTTAGGTCAAAGTGAATTTAAGTAAAGGCCCAGTCCCATACTGACGGGTTTCACGGCGACTCGCAACGATTTGACATTCATCGAAAAAATCACTTAGGTCGTGTTACATCGTATCGGTTCCTCCCCTAAACTGTTGCGCATCGTGAAGAAAATCATGAAAGCAGGGCCAAAACCGCCGACTTAAACTGTTTAAAACAGTCGCCGCGCTTGAGTCATTTTCACGCCATTGCAATTGGTTCTGACTCGTACCACGTCATTGCACAAATCTTCGTTCGTTCTGGTTCGTATTATGTCGTGGCGATTTGAGGCGAACTGTAACGAATCAGTCAGACTGTTTAGAACGGTTTAGAAAGTCAAAACATGTGGCATACGATGACTGCGCGGAAAACACAAAATAGAATGAGAATTCATAGACGGTAATAGGAGAGATATGAACGCTCAAACTTGAATTGTGGAACTTTTTGTGAGGGGTTTAGTATGCTCTTTCAAATTTGACACTCGGTTTTTCATTATCTCACCAAAAAAAATTATATTTTGTGTTGCGTCCTCTATACCAAAACTCAACTATCCCTTTAAACCTGTCTATAGCAGCCACCTGTCTATAGCAGCCAACCTGCCTTTAGTAAAGTAAGGGTTGGAAATTAGCACAGGCCCACTATGGGGCCACCAAAAATGAGCTTCTGGCCCAACTAGGTAATCCAAATTAACTTGAATTTTAAAAGTTTGTCTTTGTTTGGGGGCACTCAATTCTGATTTAGGGCCAGCAAAATTGGATAAATCTCTAATTTTCCCCCTTTTTGTTGTTGTTGTACAACTTACTGTTCCTTCAATAAGCCATAATGATGCAATATGACATTATATCTAAGAAACATATATAACTATATGGTTTAAAATGAGTGATCATCAACAGCAGCTGAAGAAGGGCATCTTGGAGTGGAAGCTCTGCGTGAACGAGTCGCTATGGTGACGGATGCGGCCCTGCCCGCCGCCGTGGTGGTGGTCATCCTTGTTCTTCTCCACTGTGATGAGAGGCATCTGGACGAGCTGGACGGGCGATTTCCCGTCCCTCATTGCTTGGCTCAGGTTCAGCATCTAATGATCGGTGCAATGGACAATTACAATCATTATACACAATTTACAAATAACAATGTTCAGTTCAGTTCAGTTTATTTCACATCTCTTTAAAAAATACAATCAAATATATATACATTGGAAACAAAACAAAAAACAATATTCAAGAGCATATAAACAAACGTGACAATCTAAAATCTACACACATCAATACAAGAACATGAGAAATATAGCTTATGCAAACATAATAAACAAATAAACAAACAGCCAGAATGATTAACAGGAATGAGAGACAAGGCGATAACCGTAAAGTGTCTCGCCCATTTGCGCGCATTCATGCAACATTGGACCTCATTTGACCTTTGACCTACTTATGTGACCTTTGACCCCAGCATATCATGGAGGCCGGTATAGGGCATCTACCAATCAAGTTTGGTTACAAACAGATGCAGGGTTGGAAAGTTATCGACCCTAATAGACTCTTACCCCAAAAACTTCACATTGAAGCTCATTTGACCTTTGACCTACTTATGTGACCTTTGACCCCAGCATATCATGGAGGCCGGTATAGGGCATCTACCAATCAAGTTTGGTTACAAACAGATGCACGGTTGGAAAGTTATTCAAATTTTTGTAAGCATCACGGACAGACAGACAGACAGACGCAATTTGGATCCCTTAGTCTCCCCTCCACCTACGGTGGGCTAGACAAAAAGGAGTCATTGATTACAATGAAAACACAGATATAAAGGTACCTCCCCCATGCTTCCTATGCAGGAAAGAATTCACGGATAACACTTGGTCCCTCAGATAGGATGATAAATGGAGGTCCCATGTATGAGACAGTCACATATCTCAACCACGCAAAAAAAAAAGAACCTAGGCCCCGTTGCAGAAAGAGATACAATCGATTGTAAGTTAGGATTGATTGTAAGTCAGAAAATTAGCGCGTGTCAACCAATCAGATTTGCGCATCTAGCACACGTGATCTGACTTACGATTAATTGTAACTTACAATCGATTGTATCTTTTTCTGCAACGGGACCCTAGTATTCTTCTCGAAAAAGCTTTAGTGTTAACTTGCGGAATAATCAGCAAGTTGATTGTGGTCGCCTATAAATAAGGAAGAGAAAGTGTTTTTTTACCTGCCCACGCATCACACCCATCTGTCTATCATACATGTGCTTGTCAAATCCCTTGTCCTCCTGTGTGATAAAGAAACAAATTAAGATAACATATTTTACATATCCTGATGTAGGATGAAATATTTTTGGTTATATTTGTTACCAACCAAAAAATAATTCAAAACTTGTTGATTTCGGTATAAAATGCATTCTCCAAAGACCACAGCCAGAGTGTATTGAAGAACAGTCCTGAACAGGTTAATATCCATAAATAACATTCAAATGGTCAACATTTATTATCTACAAGTACAAGGGTGAAAACATAAGCCAGAAGGTAATTATTGAACTAAACCTTTTATAGAATACTATATTTGTAAACTGACATTCTTGTAGTGTTTATTTTTTCATGACAGGAAAAATAACAATGAAGTCCTTGTCTGAAGAAGGGCAGATTTAATCCAACATATCTCTTGCTAGTGGCATACATTAAAAAAAAAAGAAGTTTACCTTAAAAATGTATTCAATCTAACTAAACAAAATTGCCACACAAAGAAAGAAGGATATCATAAAAATTAAAAACATCTGTTGAAATTGAATACAGGGTGTAATTATTACTAGCTATCATAAATAAAGCAGTATCAGACGGACCATATGGTGAATTCATGCATTATGTACTATTATTGTATCCCCCGAACCACTTCGGGGGATACTATGGATTTGGCCTCGTCGCGCCGCGTCCGCCGCGTCCGCCGCGTCCGCCGCAGAGATTTTCTTGTGAACGCTCTACAGGTCCGAGTTCTTGTCCGATCATTTTCTAATTTGGTATGAAGGTGTATTAAGGAAAGAGGATGAAGCCTATTGATTTTGGTGTGGGGCGGAGTCCTGGTTGCCATGGTAACCATGATATAAAGAAATAGTTAAGATTACCTTGTGAACGCTCTACAGGTCCGAGTTCTTGTCCGATCATTTTTAAATTTGGTATGAAGGTGTATTAAGGAAAGAGGATGAAGCCTATTGATTTTGGTGTGGGGCGGAGTCCTGGTTGCCATGGTAACCATGATATAAAGAAATAGTTAAGATTACCTTGTGAACGCTCTATAGATCCGAGTTCTTGTCTGATCATTTTCTAATTTGGTATGAAGGTGTATTAAGGAAAGAGGATGAAGCCTATTGATTTTGGTGTGGGGCGGAGTCCTGGTTGCCATGGTAACCATGATATAAAGAAATAGTTAAGATTACCTTGTGAACGCTCTACAGGTCCGAGTTCTTGTCCATTAATTTGTAATTTGGTATGAAGGTGTATTAAGGAAAGAGGATGAAGCCTATTGATTTTGGTGTGGGGCGGAGCCCTGGTTGCCATGGTAACCATGATATAAAGAAATAGTTAAGATTACCTTGTGAACGCTCTACAGGTCCGAGTTCTTGTCCGATCATTTTCTAATTTGGTATGAAGGTGTATTAAGGAAAGAGGATGAAGCCTATTGATTTTGGTGTGGGGCGCGGTCCTGGTTGCCATGGTAACCATGATATAAATAAATAGTTAATATTACCTTGTGAACGCTCTACAGGTCCGAGTTCTTGTCTGATCATTTTCTAATTTGGTATGAAGGTGTCTTAAGGAAAGAGGATGAAGCCTTTAGATTTTGGTGTGGGGCGGAGTCCTGGTTGCCATGGTAACCATGATATAAAGAAATAGTTAAGATTACCTTGTGAACGCTCTACAGGTCCGAGTTCTTGTCCGATCATTTTCTAATTTGGTATGAAGGTGTCTTAAGGAAAGAGGATGAAGCCTATTGATTTTGGTGTGGGGCGGAGTCCTGGTTGCCATGGTAACCATGATATAAAGAAATAGTTAAGATTACCTTGTGAACGCTCTACAGGTCCGAGTTCTTGTCCGATCATTTTCTAATTTGGTATGAAGGTGTATTAAGGAAAGAGGATGAAGCCTTTTGATTTTGGTGTGGGGCGGAGTCCTGGTTGCCATGGTAACCATGATATAAAGAAATAGTTAAGATTACCTTGTGAACGCTCTATAGATCCGAGTTCTTGTCTGATCATTTTCTAATTTGGTATGAAGGTGTATTAAGGAAAGAGGATGAAGCCTATTGATTTTGGTGTGGGGCGGAGTCCTGGTTGCCATGGTAACCATGATAACCATGATATAAAGAAATAGTTAAGATTACCATGTGAACGCTCTACAGGTCCGAGTTCTTGTCCGATCATTTTCTTATTTGGTATGAAGGTGTATTAAGGAAAGAGGATGAAGCCTATTGATTTTGGTGTGGGGCGGATTCATGGTTGCCGTTGTGTGTAAGAGATTTAGGTTCAGACATCAAATCCAGAAATACATGTCTAAAAAGTACCAGGGCCATGCACAATTATTGCAAATATCTCAGCTGAGGGATGAAAAGAAAGATCAGGGGATCTACTTTGCATAGGTATAGATTGTTAGAATGAGAAAAAAATGAAGTAATATTTTCAATAAATCCATTATCAAACAGCAAATTAATTAATACTTGAGTCATTTGAAAACTTACTTGACATTAAAATAATGTTTTTTAAACTGAATGAGATATATGATTCTCTAGAGACTCTAGTACACTTGAATACTGATCCCCCTATAATTGATAAACAAATCCAAGTATAACACCTTGTTCAAAACCCTAAACAATGACGATTGGCTGCAATTGTTTTTAACTGCTGCATAATGTAAGAGCCTGTTACATATGCCAATATTAATGAGCTCCGCAAGTTAGCAAAGGCCTCGCCGCTGACGCGGCTCAGTCCAGCGATCACTGCTGTAAGCGCACATCGCCTTGTCTATTAATCAGACCCTGCTCGGAGGACAAACAGCGCGCGAGGCCTTGCCCAAAGGCTACTGCCAGCCTAGTAGAACAACGTACACCACCAAACTTGTTCAGTTCACAATATTACAACCCACAAAAGTGCAATGCAATTGGTTCGGGGGATACATGTGCTCGGCTGCGCGACCCGCCGAGCGCGCAATTTCTAGTTTGATATGCACACAAGCTTCTGTGTCTGGATTTTGGGAAGGCTAAGTCACACACTATATTTTTCTTTTTAGGCACAGCTATAACCATTCCGAGCATCTGCCTCGTACTTACAGCTTACATTTCACAAATGTCATACTTTATCTGTGTACATGTACATTGTACTTACACTGAAAAGATAACACAGCTCATGGCAAAATTCCTAAAAAAAGGTTCATGTTGCTGATCTTTTATGAAGACAAGAAAGTAATCACTGTGAGGATTTTACAGAGCAAGTTTACTCTGCATATATGTGATTCACTTGACAGCTCTTAACAATATCTATCACTCATCTGAATACGAAATTAGCATAGGCCCGCTGGCCCAGGGCCACTCAAAATTAGCTCCGGGCCACCAAATCTCATTGATCCTAAATTCTACTGGCCCATTCGGGCAACCAAATTTAACAAAATTTGCTATGTTTTTCTTTGTTTGGGGCCGCTCAAAGTTGAACAATCTTGTTTTTACTTGCCCGACTGGGCCACAAGGCAAAAAGGTTAATTTCTGTGCATAAATGCGATAAATGGTCGATATAATGTTTATTGTTGTTATCTTATATGTCCACTGGGACATCTGAACACTTCAATCATAAATATCTTTTTAACGAAAGGGAAATTCGAAAAACCGAAAACCTGTTCCATGCTTCTATTATTAATACAAATACAGCAAGGTATTAAGGAACCGCTAGAATTCCAACTGGAA
Source organism: Echinarachnius parma (assembly GCA_037951105.1). Lineage (NCBI taxonomy): Eukaryota > Metazoa > Echinodermata > Echinoidea > Clypeasteroida > Echinarachniidae > Echinarachnius > Echinarachnius parma. Next base: position 23,385 of record JBAMJV010003702.1, read on the forward strand.
TTTGAGGATTTGGACAATGTTACTAGATCCCTTTAAAGGGATACTTGAGTTTTGGTATAGAGGGCGCTATACAAAATATTTTTGTGTGTGAGATAATGAAAAACTGAGTTTCAAATTTGAAAGAGCATACAATTTTAATGACAGAATAATCTTTATTTCATCAAAATCGGTTCAGAAATGGCTGAAATATCCATAAACATTTGTAATAATAATTGTGGGGCCCCAGAATTATTCAATAATTGTATACCAGCCGTTAAAAATGTTTAAAAATGCTTCTTTTCAAAAATTTACAAAAGAGGTTTTTAAATAGTTGTTCATCATCTCTCTATCTAATCACTATTTCAACAAAACATCACTGCACAATATTTAATTTTAAATGGTTGAAACCAATTAGTTTTTAGAGAGCGCCCTCTTGAGTTTTAACGCCTCTTTTTTTAATGATAAGAGGCTTTTTACTTAGTCATTTGTAAGTTTTCATTCCTTTTGAGCATGGTGGAGTTATAACTATTAGTTTGTAATGTAATTGTGCAGGTTTTGGTTACTAAAATTCAGTTTGGCCAAAACTGTACTCTCTTTACCAAAACTAAGGACTCCCCATACATTTGTGATTCACTGGAAAGTACTAACCAATATCTAGCACTCATCTGAATACTTACACTGAACAGAGTGTACAACTCATGGCACAGTTCCTCCACAAAGTTCATGTTGCTGATGTTGGTTAGGACATGGTCCAACGTCTCCTGTGAGAAGGGCTGCTTGGCCTGAGGTAACCAGGCCCAGTGGTATGGGTCTGAAATGGACAAACACAAATACACCAAGATTTAAAACAAAGCAAAATTGTTTATTAAAGGGATCTAGTAACTGTGCAAAAAGTGATGAGTGGTTGATAGAATGTATATTATCGGAAATAATATCGCTAGTGATATTCGTTTGTCTCGCAATGTATGGTCAACTAGGAATCTAAAAGATCACAACGTTTCGTGTGCCGCTGCAACACTTTGTCAAGTGATATAATCTAATGTAGGCAATCGGTTTTATGCTCTTCTGTGGCTCCAAACGCACAATCTCGCATGAGCGAGTACGTTCCTAATAGGTCAATAACGGGCAACGTTGATTGGCCGGTGCACACGGGTACTCAACCAATCAACGGGACACTTGTTATCTGATATGTCCACTGGGTGTTTTGTGACATGCTGCTCACCTCCCCCCCCCCCCCCCCCCCCAACCCCCCCCAACCCCCCAAGTTAAATTCACTTGCTCCTGAGTTAATGGTTATGGGATGTTTGTTTAATATGTCATAGGCTCTGTGTTTAAGAGGGGATATTTCAATGCTTACATGTCCGCCACTCATCCGGGTGTTTGAATGGGAAGGCAAGACCGTTGTCGATGGCGGCTACGTTGATGGTGGGGGGTCTAACCACCCCCCAGTCTCCCTCTGCTCCTTGCTGCTCATCCTCTGTACTGAGAGGAGCCGTCTCATCATCCGGCTCTAGCGTCGTCGTCTCGTACTTGATCAGCCAGTTGTCGTTGCCCCTGTCTGGAATGATAATAATATTAATGATAGTAGAAATTAAATTGAATCTATTCAACTGGACTTAACCATTTTTTAGTAGAACAGTTTCACAAGCAGTTTAGCTGAAGAAGCAACCTAGACATATTGTGAAACCGCCAGGGAAAAAAAATACACGGGGGCGGTGGGCGAATTCGCCCCCGAAAAAAAAAAATGCCCCCCCCCCCCCCCCAAATTTTTACATTTTTGTTGTTGCATTTTCCGGCAGTTTTCTAAATTGGCATGATCGGATCGTGATCGAATGCCAACCCATTGATCACTTACAGCATTAGAGCTTAATAGTAGCCCCCCATAAAATTGAAAAAAGAGCCCCAGAAATTTGTAGCCCCCGAAAGTTGGAAAAGTAGCCCCTAAAAAACTTCCATAAAATTAGATAGGGAGCCCCCGAAATAAAAATATTAATTTTTTCCCTGGAAAAACGCTCTACTAAAAAATAATAAGTCTGATTTGGTAGATTTTATTTAGTTTGTAAGAACTCCTCCCAGATGAACCAAAATATGCATCATTGTAATAAAAATATTAAAAATAAAAATGAAGATGAAGAAGAAAAAAAGTTCAACAATTCAATGAACTATACAATTTACAATACTTCCTTAAAAACATTAACAAATTTGTCTCCAACTCAATTTACATTAGAAGGATACAGAATATTTTAAATGAAGTAGAAAACATTTCGCAGTAATCACAATGTTTCAATAACAAGAATCAATACACTAATAATAATAATATCAAGCATTTATATACTAGCGCCATCTATCTGGTAGCATATTCGGAGGCGCATTGCATTTAAAATACAGTCATACACACAATTTGGGACTGTTGTGGTATAAGCTCAGACTTCCATGACGCATTGGATTGATTGGCAAGACATTTTCAACTATATTGCTGCTATCAACCAAGGTGTAGTAAATGAGAACCTGGCAGGAATGTATTCCTTGAAATGCTTGATGTACCTTATTAGGGCAGCAGAGATGCCAACCTTCACAAACCAAAAAAAGTATTCTGAGTAAGGCTGAGTCGGTTCGGTCGATCACACCGGTTACCGACCGTTTCAATCGGGACCCCGGTTTCGTTATATCGGTAACGGTGCCCCGAAAAAAAACAAAAAAACAAAATGTTAAAAAAGAAATTAAGATTATCACTTAATGTAGCGGAATTCAAGTAAAAACGGGGCAATTGATATCATTTACTTTAAAGAGTGGTTATTTTCGAGAAATTCTTGGTTCGTTACTTCGTTTGACAGTCAGAAATTGAACAGGAAGCACAAAATTGCTAGTCATTTGAAAGATATTATTGGCGGATGTGCACACAAAGTTAGTCCGATACTCCAGGGGAGTGTCTGATGGATCTTTGTATGATCCAGCTGATGAGCCAGTGCATTCAAAAGTGGCTCAAAATACGTATTTTGGTCATTTGCAACATTTTAAAATGTTTTGATATTCTACTTACAGGATTTCATGGCGTTTGATAGCTGAACAGAAACAAAAATGAGCCCCAAAACGATGAAAACAATTACGCAAAATATCGATAAAAAACGGCTACATGTATAACGTATGGCGGATGAATTAACATAGCTCCGTCGCGGAAGGATCTCGCGTAAGAAAAAAAAGACCTGTAACCTGCACGCAAAGTATACGAGCGATATGCATGAAACAGCGGCTCGAAAACTTGCTGCTAGCTAGCTACAACAGATCGATTTCTAGGTCCAATTTACTTCGGAAAAAGTTAATTCTGGATAGTCTGTAACTATTTTCCCGTAAAGATTGATATGTAAATTCATAAAAGCCTCAGTATTTGTTATGTTATTTGCATATAAAAAGAGCAATATAAGCCCCAAACAGTGCATTTTTGCCGATGCTTGCACGATTGTGTGATTTTACCCATCCGAGTTTCGACGGTAAAAATTTATCGGGATACCGGTTCCCGACCGGTAAAAGTTTATCGGGACCCGGTTCCGAATATATCCGACATGACTCAGGCTTAATTCTGAGCTCTAAAAAACAGTATTTTGGACCAAACAAAAGTATTTTCAGTGCAGCCAACGTATGAGGTAAAAAAATCATATTTTTTCGCGAAGTTATTTTCGCGCAGCAAAAATACTCTTTACGTTTGCGTCAATATAAAAGTTGATTCAGTCAATCACACAGCGTTTATGAGTTTGTTTTGTTTATTTGTGATATATTTCAAATGTATAACTTTAATAATAGTTTTTCAGGGTTCAACCTAATTCTTTTTGCCCTTTTCAACCATTACTATATGGTAGGGAGGAGAAGGGGAAAAAAAAGTTTTTAAATTAATTTATTTTTAATTTTAATATTTTTTTTTCCCTTTACAAAAAAAAAAACAAAAAATTCTTAGAAAACGTACTGCCGTATTTACATCAAAAAAACGTACTAAATACGGCAAAAACGTACTACTTGGCATCTCTGGGGCAGTATGGCTAAAGCCAGGGTATTAACATGCCAGGGATTGTAATGCTCTACGGCATTTGTGTGTATTGTAACTCACAGAAATGCGAGCTTGGCACTCAAAGAGTTAAAGGTGCACAATACAGCTCTTTGAAAACAACAGTATGACTTGATATATAAATGTTATTTATCATCAATATTATTATAATATTATTATAAACATTGGACATGAGGAATGACAAAAAAAAACCTTTGGTACCTGTGTTCCTAATGATGTAATCTAGGACGAACCAATCTCTCAAACCGCAGTTGAAATTGCTTGGATGTCGACTCGGGCAGGCTCTGACTGTCGAATCTCCTCAACCAGTAGTCTGCATCCTTGAAGTCACTCACAAACTGCTGAAAGGACCCCATCTGGGATGAAGGGTAAAATTCAGGAAAGAATTTGTTTTTAATTTAAGGGGGCTACTTTTTCAATCTGAATGGACATCACAAAATATTCCCCATAATACCCTATTATAATTTTAGGGCTACTACTCATTTCAGGGGGCTATTTTGAAAATTAGGGGGCAATGTCCGCCCTCAGCCCCCGACCCCTGTGTTGTTCCTACCCTGGTAGCAATTGATTCCATCAACTGGGGTGACTTTAGGAGGTGGGGTGTCATCGGAAGGTGGGGTGACTTGTTAGTGCACGCTCAGATGACTTTTCATATGTACCCTTGGAAATCATGACGGCCTCTGTGGTCAGTCAAAACAGATGAAAGTGGTCTAAAAAACTTTGCTTATTTCTATCAATTGGTGAAACCAAAGAGGAAATATCAGACTACGGCCCCATTGCAGAGACTTACAGTCGATTGTAAGTTACAATTAATTTTAAGGTCAGATCATGTGAATAAATGCGCAAATCTGATTGGTTGAAAACATGCCCATTTTCTGACTTACAATTAATTAATAACTTACAATCGATCTCTTTCTGCAACGGGGCCTAGAAGTGACAGGAATTATGCACTTATCAGAAACAGTACAGGAGATTGGCTTCCCTTTAATAACTGATGTTTTGATTTTTTTAAATGACCAGTATATATTCAATATGCAATACATACATAGCAAGGTCTTACATTCACATGTAGCACCCGACTACCAGTACATTTCAGTTAGTTTACCCACTTGTGACAATGTATTAATCTACAGGACACATGATCTCTTACACAAACACTGAAGACATTGATCGCAATGTCAAATGTAGTCCGCTGTGACTCATTTCAATTAGCGCTGTTATGAAAAAGGATAATGTTTTCTGATTTTTAAGTTTCGGCCAATAGTTTTTGGTTCAAATCAAACAAGAAATATTCCTCTTTCCTAGTATGTTCTGAATACTGTAGAACCACACGCTAGATGTGTACTACAGCAATCATCTTGTTTCTATCTGTGTTGCATGCTGTATGTCCACTAAAAACATGGAGAAAATTGCTTCCAATTGTACATTATCAATAAAAAATACACCAGCATATTATAAGTATTTCCAATTGCCCATAAGAAAAAGTAAAAGAATGAGCTAAATAAAGGTAACCAATAGCTGCCCGTTTTGTGACAAGTTACTGTTTTGGGACAGCACTGCTACATTACATGTATAAATACATTACTGTATGACTATGAGGTTTTAAATCCTATAAGAAGTATTTGCACAAAATGTGATTGAAGCAGAACGGCCTTGAAAGCAATACTGCACACCTTAAAGTGATCCATTAACTATGTCAAATTCAACCAAAATCACCTGAACTTTCTCATTTCTCTTGTACCTAGTTACTTTAATTATGGTAACAGAATAAAATGAATTTGGATTTTTAATTTGTCTCCTTCATTATTGAGATACTAATGATTTTGAAATTGAAAATGCTCCGAAATGCTTTTCGATTGAAGTCAAAATCAATGGGTAGTGTGATCAATACAATCTGACATTAATTTTCACAATTAGCTTCGGGCCACCAAATTCCATTGAAGCTAAATTTCACTGTCCCGAATGGCTAATCAAGTATATAACAGAATTTAAGTTTTTCTTTGTTTGGGGCCATTAGTTTCAGGTGCCCAACTGGTCCAAAAGCAAGAAATTTCATTTCTAGCATTGATTAAGTTTGTGTGATCAATCTAATTGACCCATTTATTTGACATTTGTACAGGGTGGACATACATTTTCATTTCTTACAATGGACTGGAGCAGATAAAACAGTGATAAAATCACACTAGAGTACTTGAACAGTATGAATCAATGTGTGTAAAAACATACAATGTGGACTTGTTAGAAAATACACAAATTTGCAGGGTTGGAGTGACAATAAAGGGAGGATTTTGGCTGAACTAGTTAAAAGAAATCAAATTTTTCCAAAATATGGAGCCCCCTGTTTAATAAGTCACACTTCAAATTGTAATTGAATAAATATCACCCAGTCCCGTGTGCAAATAAACTCTGCAAACAGATTATTTTTACTTTGTACTTTGATCAAAGCAAATATTGTAAGATTAAACATCCATGGGCAAACTAATTACTAACTGTGTCAATATCCCAGTGCTTAACTCATGGACACATTTGATGCCTTAGATACACCATACTGTACTCTGTACACAAGATTCTGAAATCTGAAATCCCCACTTTGATGTATGCATGAATTATGGGTTTAAGCAGTGCTAGAAATTAACTGTTATGCCCTGTGGCCCAGATGGACAGGTCAAACAAGATTTATCAAATTCTAGTGGCCAAAAACCTGAATCTGGTGGCCCCAAACAAAGAAAATCATAACAAATTATGCTCTATTTGGTTGCCCATTTGGGACAGTGGAATTAAGATCAATGAAATTTGGTGGCCCGAAGCTAATTTTAAGTGGTCCACGGGCCAGCGGGCTTGTGCTAATTTCGAGCACTGGATTTAGTGCTGACTGAATCTTTCTTACCACCACCACTATCTGAAGAAAACATTTCTGATATTGTATACTGTAAACTTTCCTTTAAAAAATATTATTTCCTTTTTTCTTTTCTATTATTAAAATGGAAGGGTCTCCGGTCAAGTCCCTCTATAGGTGTTATCAACGTTTTATGACCTCCAGCAAGGCCTTTCATCTGCATTGCTACTCTCTACCCAGGTGGGTAAATGGATACTTGGTAGGAATCAATGGTGTGTTTTTAGCACTTGTAACTATAAAGCACTGGCTGGAATGCTCCTCAAGGAGTGGAGAGATGACACAATCAGAACTGGATTGATGGTGGGGGTGTATCCGATGACCGAGGTAATAATATCAGACGCCGGGTCTTATGGGAGAACAGTGCAAAAGCCCTGAAGAGGCTACCACGGGATACGGGCAAACAAATTAACAAAGCTAATTTTCATTAAATGGAAGTAGTAACATTGTCAAAATCCACAAAAATTACTTAGAACTCTAGTGGCTGTCACATAACTCATTGTATTTGTATAGTACCAAAAGAAGCATGGAACAGGTTTTGTTTTCCAGATTCCTCATTAAATTGTTATGAAGATATATATCAATGATTGAAATGTGCGGATTTGAAGGTCTCCATGAGAGACTTTCAACTGTGTACAACGTTTGTGCAATGAGTTTAGCAAATATCACTTTGCATTTTCACTCGTTACTCGGTCATATATGACATTCATGTACAATGGAATTTTCACACATCACTTTAGTGGACATATCAGATCACAGAAATGCACATTTTGTGAATCCTTATAATCAATTTTTGCATATTTCAACAAAGTCACTAGATCACTTTACCCATTGCTACATGAACAGGGTAGGCCATGAATGAACTCTATAGCAACGCTCGAAATTAGCATAGGCCCGATGGCCCGGGGCCACCAAAGTTGCTGTCGGGCCAGTAAAAAAACTCATATTTAAAAGTTTGGTGGCCCGATCGGGCCAGCAAAAAAAAAAAGAAAAAGAAGATTTTTTTGTTTTTGTTTTTGTTTTTTTGTTTTAGATACCCTGGGCTGTAGTCATGATTAGTCCTGTCTAGGGCATGACAAGAGCTTGCTTTTAAATGTAGCAATCAGCAACTTATACCCTTTTCTCACATACAAATATTGGTTAGTTTAAAAGTTGCAAGTTAATTGAGCAAGTAACACAGTTGCTAATGAATACATTCTTGAGCAGCAGTATTTTTCTAACCAGTTGTTATAAAAAAAAATTTCATATTAAAAATCGTTGTTAGTAATTTCAGTTATTTTGCGTATTTTGCATATCTAATGAGCATCATGAATATTCATAGATGCTGCTCATGAATATTCATATATTACTACTATCACAATTTTAAAATATGTCTTTTGTCTAAGGTGTTCAGACAACACTGCACAGAATTTTGAGGTCAAATTGATTTTTCTCTTTTTCTACCATTTTTGTTTTGTCACCTAGACCCTGACTATGTATGACTGGAAGTGAAATTGTTACTCGTGTGTATTCAATCTCTGTGATTTTTGTTCATGTTTATTTAATACATACTTACAATGAAACAAAGGGGAATGAAAAAAAAAAAGTATTGCCTAGTACCCTGAAACTATTCATGGTTATTGTATCAATTTTACTTTTGTTTTTCCTTATTTTTTCGGAGCCAGTAGTTTTTGGTTTCGGGCCACCAAATTTGGAAAAATACTAATTTTACTGGCCCGACCGGCCACCAGCAAAAAAAGTTAATTTCGAGCACTGTCTATAGGGATTGCAAAATCTAGTAGGGAACATCATAGGCGCCGGAAGCTTGGGGTGGCCAGGGGGGACGGCCGCCCCCCCCAATCCAAAAAGTGGGGGGGCAAAACGCAATTTTGCCCCCCCAAAAAGCCCCCCTCCCCCCCCCCCAAAAAAAAAAGAGTGGGAAAGACAAAATCAAATGTATGAGCCGACGTTCAAAAACTAGTTTATACATCCAGTTTCAATTTTCGCTGCGCACTTCGCGCGCGAACAGTTTATCTCAGTTTGTTATAAACATCTGATGAGAGCATAGACATTTTATTCTTTTTTTGTTTTAACTCGGATTCTAAATTTCCTTCACAGGTATGGCATGAAGTGCACCAAATTGCACCATTTCAAGTTTAGAAATGCAAAATCTTCCCTGTGGGAGGGGGATACCCCCTCCCAAACCCTCCCCCTCTTTTTGGATGTGGGGGGGGGGGGGGGGGGGCGGCCGCCCCCCTGCCACCCCACTTCCGGCGCCTATGGCAGTAACAATTATCAAAGGGGTGACAATATTTATGGCACACGTACAGCAGAGAGGTGGGAAGACCTCGCTGCGTACAGTGTAGTCACGCAACCGTCTGCACCTGTACTCGAGAGTAAATAATGTGGGATGTAACTTAATCGTTTGCAAACAAAGAGTTAGTTCAACCAGTAGGTTCATGGTTCAACCTCTTTCGATTTTTTTCTTTCAGACATCGTGCTGCCACGAGTAACTTGAGTCTCAAGGGCATGAGGGCCTTCTTGTGTACTGGTATTTCATTAAAAATATATATAAATTGTAGTTATTAAAATTTTACTTATATATAAATGTACATTATAAGGTACTATGGAAACAGTGATATTCGAAGAGAAAAGGGATCTCATATTTGAGCGAAATCATCACATTTGGGAGAAAATCAGCTAATTTCGGCCACATTTAGCTCGCGCTTTCAAAGACAAGAAGGATGTATGTGGCAAACAGCCTCCGCCGGAAAAGAAAAAAAAATGTACGCCATGCACGTAGGGTACAGGAAGCTAGCAATCAACCTTACTCGAAAGCAAATAACGCGGCTTGTTAATTCGACCTCGATCGAGTGTTTGAATGTCATAGTACTGCACGCAATATTTGTGTCTCATTTACAGGCTTTAAATAAATTACACATGATAGCAAGCATAAATATCAGATCTGAAAACGATTTGAACTATAGTAGCTTATATTTTTATTTTATATTGTGACAAAATAGAATGACCAAATTTTAAAGTTGAATGGTCATTGACCTAATTAAATAATAAATGACTAAATCAAATGTAGCAATTGCACGTTACTGCACTTCTCGAGACGAAATTGAATTAAGCAATTAATGAAATTGAATGTCGATTGTTTGAAAATGGATGGGAAGACCTATATTATAGGTTTTCTTGTCCATATTAAGTAACACTTTCATTCAATTTTATAAATTTGTCACACATTATCGTCCGGTACAATTAAAAGGACCTCATATTTGAGCGGAATCATCACATTTGGGAGAAAATCAGCTAATTTCGACCGCATTAAAGGGATAGTTGAGTTTTGGTGAAACTGAATTTTAGTAACCAAAACCTGCATCATTACATTACAAACTAATAGTTATAACTAGAAAGGAACACAACATTACCAATGACGTAGTAAAGATCATGTTATCATTAAAACTAGATGGATCTTCGACTGCGCGCAGTCGAAAATTATGCCTCCGCTATGACGCAATTTTCAATATCAAGCCCAAAATAACGTGCACTGAAATTTTGTTTTTTCATATATATATTTTGAGTTCTGTGACCTTGACCTATGTAGACCCCAAACTTTGATGGCTACATTGGCTCCCAAGAATATTCAGGTACCAAGTTAGATTGAAATCTGACATTCAGGTCTTGAGATTTTGTCATTACAAGCCATTTTTGCATATATATCGAGTCATGTGACCTTGACCTTTGACCTCATGGCCCCCCAAACCTAATCCAATCATTGCCACCCGATGTGTATGTAACTCATTCCAAGTTTGAAATTGATCCGTCAAACGGTTCTCGAGATATCGTGAGGATGCTTTTTCTGCACATATATTGAGTCCTGCGACCTTGACCTTTCACCTCATGAACCCCAAAATCTGATCAGATCATTGTCACCCCAATATGTACACTCATACCAAGTTTGAAATTGATCCATCAACCGGTTCTAGAGATATCGCGAGAATAAGGCATTTTTGCACATATATTGAGTCCTGTGACCTTGACCTTTGATCTCATGAACCCCAAAATCTAATAAGATCATTGTCTCCCCAATATATACACTCATACCAAGTTTGAATTTGATCTGTCAACTGGTTCTGGAGATATCGCGAGAACGAGGCATTTTAAAACATATATTGAGTCATATGACCTTGACCTTTGACCTCATGAACCCCAAAATCTAATCAGATCATTGTCACCCCAATATGTACACTCATACCAAGTTTGAAATTGATCCGTCAACCGGTTCTTGAGATATCGCGAGAACGAAAACGGGACGTACGTACGGACGGACGGACGGACGGACGGACGGACGGACGGACGGACAGACGGACAACCCGAAAACATAATGCCTCCGGCCACTTCGTTGGCGGAGGCATAAAAAGAGCCGTTAAAACGTAAGAGGGCGCTCTCTAAACACTCATCGGTTTCAACCATTTTGAATAAAATATTGTGCATGTGATGCTTTGTTGAAATAGTGATTAGATAGAGAAATAACCAGCAACTATTTAAATACCTATTTTGTAACTTTTGGAAAAGAGGAAGCATTTTTTTGAATTTGTAACGGCTGGTTCAAAATTCTCTAATAAACCTGGGGCCCCAGGTTTATTACAAATTGTTATATTTATGGATATTTCAGCTGTCTCTGAACCGATTTTGATCAAACAAAGATGATTTTATTATTTAAATATTATGCTCTTTCAAATTTTACACTCAGTTTTTCATTACCTCACAACAAAATAAGTAGTCTAGCGCCCTCTCTACCAAAACTCAACTATCCCTTTAAGCTCACTTTCAAAGACAAGAAGAATATATGTGGCAAACAGCCTCCGCCGAAAAAGAAAAAAACATGTACGCCATGCACGTAGGGTACAGGAAGAGGTTTATATTCACTTGGTCTAATACCGCTTGGTCTAATCATCAGTTCGTCTAACTCCACTTCGTCTCAACCCATTTGGTCTAATCATCACTAGGTCTAATGCCCATTTAGGCAATTGCCGTTTCGTCTAATCACCAAATGGGCCAATTGTCACTTCGTCTACTTTTTTTTCCCTCGTTTCGTCTATTATCACTTCGTCTAATACCAGTTCGTCTAATTCTCAGTTAGGCTACTCTTCACTTGGTCTATATGCAATTCGTCTAATTACCGTTTGGTCTATAACCATTTGGTCTAATATCCATTTAGTCTATTACCATTTGGTCTATTACCATTTCGTCTAATACCAATAGGTCAATTTTCCACAAAAGTAGGTCGTCTAATGCCATTTCGTCTAAACACTATTTCGGCTAATGACCATTTAGTCTAATTCTCATTTGGTCTAACGATCGCCTACACTGACCACTGTGATGGCCATCGCCTGGATACCGTATGAAAGATTCCATAGGGCTGTAATTATAGCTCTATGGATATTTAGCCACAGCGGTTTTACTAGACGAAACCTGTGTATAAGAGAAAACTAATTGGCCGCTACAATCAGGTGACCTCCATAGACAAGTCCCAAAATATCGTTTGTACGCTCACCACCCAAGGGAAAATAGATATGTGGCCGCTATAAACAAGTGAACTTTATAGACGAATTTCATCAAACAGTGTATATTGACCACCTAAAAGAAAAGATCCCCCTCCCACGGTAAGAAAGATCTTGCATTTATGGACTTGAAATTGTGCAATCTGGTGCATACCTAGATAGGAAATTCTGGCTTAAGATTAACTGTATCTGGGAAAGCGTGTTATGATTTGATATATTTTTCACGAAGAAAACAAATAATTGACGCACTAATAAATATGCACCCAAACTCACACATAAATATTGTATTTAGTGTCATACACAGTTCCAACATGAACCATATGGCGCATGTATGATCCAACAACATGGTCTACAGGCAATAATGAATCCCGAGGGAGCGAAGCGACCGACCGGGCTTGGGCAGAGCCGGAGGGGGAGGGTTTGGGAGGGGGTATCCCCCTCCCACGGGGAAGATTTTGCATTTCTAAACTTGAAATGGTGCAATTTGGTGCACTTCATGCCATACCTGTGAAGGAAATTTAGAATCCGAGTTAAACAAAAAAATAATAAAATGTCTATGCTCTCATCTGATGTTTACAACAAACTGAGATAAACTGTTCGCGTGCGAAGCGCGCAGCGAAAATTGAAAATGGATGTATAAACTAGTTTTTGAATGTCAGCTCATACATTTGATTTTGTCTTTCCCACTCTTTTTGGATTGGGGGGGGGGGGGGGGGGGCGCCCCCCCCCTCCCTGCCACCCCACTTCCGGCGCCTATGTGCACCAGCCCTCAGGCGCTTCGCTCCCTCGGGACTCATTATTGGCTGTGTGTTGTTGGATCATACATAATGTTGCATAATTATGGTTTATGTTGTTGTGTGTGTGTTTTGGGGTACATATTTATTAGTGTGTCAATTATTTGTTTTCTACGTGAAAAATTTCGGGTCGATCAAATCATATCACGGTTTCCAAAATACAGCCGAATTTCCTATCTAGGTATGCACCAGATTGCACAATTTCAAGTCCAAAAATGCAAAAGCTCCCTACCGTGGGAGGGGGGACACCCCCCTCCCACACCCTCCCCCCGCTCAGTCGCTTCGCTCCCTCGCAATGTCTCACTCTCACATCTGGCTCAAAGTTGGCAACCCAGAGTGTGGTTGGACATGAGCCCCATCACACACAAATTGTGAGCCCCCTTGGGGTTTAAACCCCCCCAATCCAAAACTGCTTCCGGCGCGCCTGGGGAACATGTTATCATTTACCTTTGGTGGCAGACCTATCCTGTTGAACCGTCTTCCGATGGCTTCAAACTTCTCCATGGTGAACTTCTTTGTCTTGGCCTTGGCTCTGTCGATTGGTGAATAGTTGAATGTTTCACTAGCTATTTTGACAACCTGAAAAAGTAACAAATCATTTGAAATTAGAAACTGAGTGATAAACTGTGTGTTCTTTTGAGTTTAACCAATCACAACATTGACAGTCACCAATGAATAAAAATAAGGTTGCCAAATTACATTTAAATTCAGAAGGCAAATAGGAAAGGAGTGACAGTTCTGATCATTTCACTTCAATTGAAATATTAAGTTCTAAGCATTATTCTCCTTAAAAAGGGATTGATGTACAAGCCTACAAGGTCCATGTATATTATTTCAGACTTCATACAAATCTCATACAAATATCTATGGTAAGAAGTCCATATCGTATGCACAGAACTTGAAATAACAACATTAACATCATAATCATCATACACTTTAGAAATAAAACCCCAAGTTGAAGTTACCCTCGTCTTCGGCACTACATTCAATGACAGTTTGCGGTCGACCAGATAGGCCCCGGCCTCTGAGAGGTAGCCCTGGTTGGGGAGAAGGCATCCTCGGCCAAAGCAGCAAGGGAAACACGTCTTCTGCATCCATTTGGTCCATTTCGGGTTCAGCTGGCCGTACGGCTCCTCACTCTTGGGTTTGAACACACCAATCACTTTCTGCGATTGAAAAATATGTGACATACATTGAGATAGGCATCATATACAGTAAGGCTGAGTCGGTTCGGTTGGTCACACCGGTTCCCGACCGTCACCATCGGGTCCCGGTTTCGTTTTTTGGGGGCACCGGGTTCCGACTGTTGCAAGTCCATTGGAACCCGGTTGATAAAATATCCGTAATGACTCGGCCTTAATATACAGTCAAACCTGTGTATTGTGACAGTGACAACATAAGGAAAACATGAAAAGTGGCCAATGCAGAGACAGTTTCCACAACATTTTAGTTTTTCTCTGCAGGGGATCTTTATTGGATTATTGGTGGCCACTATGCATGGTGGCTGTTATAGACATCTATGCAGGAGGGCAGGGGATCACTTTTGGTGGCCACTATGCAGGTTGACTGCTATAGACAGGTGGCCACTATAAACAGGGTAGCTGCTACAGGCCATTAATACAAGTTTGACTTTGACAGCATAATGAGAAAAAAAATGTAAAATTGATTATCTATCAATGAGTACAGAATCCTTCACTCGTAGGAAAAATTTACAAATTGCAATATCAAAGACTATACGGTACCCAATTAAATGTTACAGAATAATCAGCAGTAATTTTAATTAATTCAACTTCAATTCTAATCACATCCTGAGACCTGAATTAAAAAAGACAACAACTGATAAAATTGTCACTTATTTGATCAGTTAGTTTATTAACACATCCAGGTTTAGTCAATACTAGTCAATACTAATTATCTTAAAGTTAAACCAAACTTTGCTGCAAACCTTTAATCCAGTTTGCAACTTGTACAAGTTGTAACAGATATCACAAAACAAAGCTTCTCTTGTGGCTTGTATTTTTAATGAAACTTGATTTAACAAAACATGGAATTGTAAACTTAATCAGCAAGACTGCAAAAAAGGTGAATTAAAACAAAAATTAACATATTCCCCCATCAAAATGTGTTTTAAGCATCCAAGAATGTTTGACTCTCGAAATATACCAATGACTAGGTCTTAGTTTTTAAAATGATTATAATTCATTGTTTGAACATTTAAAATCAGTTTTCTTAATCATCATGTTACTCTTGTTCTTTGAGGCACGCCTCTAAGCTTCTGTAAAACATTTGAGGAATCATACTATATACTCTAGATATTTAAATTCAATTTCCATGAACAAAATTGACAAATGAGTTAAATAAAGACAACCAGAGGCAGAGTGATTTAAAAGTTAAACTCATAAACTGAACAGCAACTTTCGAGTGTCGATTTTCAAAATCTAATTCTCACCCCATCACTATTCTTCACAAAATAACTTCCACTTGATCCTTGTGAAATTCTTTGCGGATAAATTCCGTTGTTGATCGCATTTTCAGCGTCTAGTATAATTCTCGTGAATTCAGGATCGTCCGAGAATGTGTTAAATTTGTCGTCCATAGACGAAGAGTTCCGCCTTCTGCCGCCGCTGCGAGCCGCCACAGGCTGTAGGAGCGGTTCATTCTCCCGGGTACTGCGAGCGGGGGAGCTCGCCGGTGAGTGGGTATCCAGATTTGCGACGTTTGGCTCAAATACTACATCAGGAAGACCATGAAGCTGAGGCAATTCTGGCTTGTTTTCGACGTGGACCATCACATTTGTCACATGCTCCGTGTCGCCAATGTCAATGTCTACGAGTTTCCCAGTATTTGCTCCACCATTTCCGACAAAATCTGAATTAAACTCGGGACCAACAGGCACCAACAATTCTCGATCCGAATACCCTCGTTGATTTTCAGTATGTGGGACTACGGAACTCATGCCGTACTGCCTGGATGCACACGATAGAAAAGGCCTTTTTGTTAGTTTAAAAAAACTCCCGAAGCTCGTTCTTCCATCAGTCGAATGTCTACACCTTATCTTATCTCGATCTGCTGTTTATACGATAATAAGATAACCGAGTCTAACTAGAAACAATCTCAAGATCCTCACCCGTGATTCACTAAACTAGTCTAATCTTGGCCTTGGAGCCGGTAGTTGGACAATGCAAATGACGTAGCACTGCACTGTGCACATCATCACAGCCGCGTATTTGACAATGACAATGATGCGTCATCGGGTCCAAAATAAATAATTTTCAAAAATCCCCGTCCACGTTCCCCTCGGCCTCCACGCCCACGATCACAGCGTCGATGTGACATCGAGCCAGTATAATAGCGGGTCGCATTTGTACTGTGCCTTCATGGCCAAGTGGGCAAATAATGTTCCTCTTTGAAAAATTCTGCATAATATTGTATTATACGCCAATGCAGGTACCCTAAGTACCCAGGTTGGAGCCCCCCCCCCCCCTTGCAGAATTCCTTACTACGTCTTTTTAAAGGTACCGTTGAGTATTGGTATTTCCTGAAGTGCCCCCCGATATTTTTTTGTGATATAATGAAAAACTGACTGTCAAATTTGAAAGAACATACAATTTTAATGACAGAATAAACTTTATTTGATCAAAATCGCTTCAGAAACGGCTGAAATATCCATAAACATATTTTTATTCAAAAGTTCTTCACCGGGGGATATTTTGACTTTTTAGAAAAATTTAAAACAATTCTTAAAGACTACTTTGAAAAAAAATCTGAATAGGTTTTTAAAAAGTTGTTGATGATATCTCTATTGAATCATTATTTTAACAAAACATTAAATGCACAATTTTGTATAAAAAAAGGCTCAAACCAATTATTTTTTTAGAGAGCGCCTCTTGAGTTGTAACGGCTCTTTTTGAATGATAACAGGGGATTTACTTAGTCGTTTTGAATTGTGTATACTTTTCAAGCATGGTGAAGTTATAACTATTATTTTGTACCGTAATGGTGCAGGTTTTGGTTACTAAAGTAAAGTTTAACCAATACTCAACTATCCCTTTAACATCAACATGATATGGCCAAAATGATATTAATAATACAACACATCCCAATTATAAAGAAAACTTGAACAGTATTAAAATGCCCCACCACCTTGGGAATACAGGAGTTGAATCAGAGGCAAGAGAACATTTCTTGGATTGCAAATAAATAAAAAAGAATTTTTTTTCCTCTATAGATTAAGGACAAATATGGGGAACAAGATGGACAGGGAAAATAACTATATTATTGTATTTAAAGGGATAGTTGAGTTTTGGTATAGAGGGCACTTCAAGAAAACACATTTTTGTGAGGTAATGAAAAACTGAGTGTCAAATTTGAAAGATCATATAATATAATTTAATAACATAATGAACTTTATTTTATCAAAATCGGTTCAGAAACGGCTGAAATATCAATAAATATATCCATTCGGAATAAATGTGGGATCCCACATTTATTCGATGCCATAAGAAAAAAAATAAAATGCTTACCTACACTTTTTTTTTTTATTTACAAGAGGTTTTTAAATAGTTGTTGATAATCTCCCCATTTAATGATTATTTTAACAAAACATCACATGCACAATTTGTTTAAGCAATGTATTTTTAGAGAGCACCCTCTTGTGTTTTAACAGCTCTTTTTGAATGATAACAGGCTTTTTACTTAATCGTTTGTAATTGTGTATACCTTTCAAGCATGGTGGAGTTATAACTATAAGTTTGTAATATTATGGCACAGGTTATGGTTACTAAAATTCAGTTTGACCAAAACTATACTAGTTATCCCTTTGTTTAGACACTCGAATGCACATGCAAACAAACATACCCCTGCATTCACTCACACCAGACACACACATCCTTGTAAGTGCCTTCAAACTGGGATATGGTCAGGCTATGGTAAATAAACCTTCAATCTGGGATAAGCCCATTTATTGTGTATGTCTCCGGTTTGATGGAACGCAAACAGGTTGATATGCCCCATTGCCCAATACAAAAACACACTCTAACTCAGAAACGTATACACAAATTATTCAAACACCCCTATGGTCTAAAAAAAACGGTAAAATGGGCTAATGAGGAATATCTTGAAAAAATCAAAATAACATAGTTGTACATACAGATCCCTGAAGCACTATAACGGGCTGTTCGGGAAACGGGGATATGCCCGTTTCCGTGTGTATCCCCGATTGACAGTGTAGAATACTGGTGTGTATCCTCGATTGAAGGCCCTTACAAGAACACACACACACACACACACACATGCACTCCAGATATAAACACACTCCAGTTATATACATGATACATAAGGTAAATGTAATGACATGAAATCATTTATTAGTCTGTACAAATGCACAATTTCAACACAATTTGTTATAATAATTAAAACATACTCCATATTCCATACTTGAATATAGTTTACAGTAAAATGCCTAGCATAAAGTATATCTGAGTGATGACTGATGATTGATAAACTCTTTACACATCTTGCTCAGCTAGTCTTCCTTCAAGTATTTATATTGATAAAAGTACTTCCACCACAACATATCAAACTAATTACATATCCCCACCAGCTGTAATTTTATGTGCCCATAAATCATGATTTGTTTTTCTCTGAAAACTAAATGACTTTATTACAGAAAATGTCTATTCTGTTTATTTGTAATTACTGACAAGAAAAACAAGAATAAACAAAGGCCCTCACCGTTGGACTTCAGCAGAATCAAAGGCAAAATTATTATGAATTGTTTTTATAATATTTAGTTGAGACTTTTACTACCAATACAGTTACTACTTACTACAGTATGTAGTTTGTTTCAATCAAATGCAGAATACTTTAATAGTATAGTGTGTTTATTGATCATGTGTCTATTCTACAAAATATCATAACTGCCCAATAAAATTGTATCTGGATATATAATTAGTTCTTTTAAGTAAAATACAGAATTGAGTAACCATGTATACGTTATATAGGCGTGTAGTAGGTATTTGATCAAAGCTGAAATATAACGTCACTACTCAAAATGGCCTCTGTTAATATAATTTTGATATTATTAAGACTACAGCAGATATATAGCTCACATGTTGTTGCAATAGCATTTTCATGTAATTTGCTTAAATTTGCTACGAGTAATTTTCAAGCATCAAGATCATGATCTAATAATTTGGCTTTCAGTTTAACATTTAAATTCAATTATAATCAGCAAAAATAGGGGGAGGGGGGGGGGGGAAGCAACCACTTTTAATTGCCAAGGAGTACATGACTCAAACAAGGAATTTTCTTTAGCTGTGATTAAAATATTTTGTCTGTATGAATTTACTATCCTATTACGCATGTAAATCATGTATTTCTACTCTACAATAAATATGTAAGAATTCATATTAAAATGTTAAAAATAACAAGTGACATATATTTCCTTCAATGAGCTGAATCATGTGATCTAAGTTTGCCAATTAAGCAATTTACAGGTTTTACAAGTTTGACAGGACAAGCAAATTATTATTTGAAATTAATGTCTTACAAATCCTGATCAGTGCACCCTTTATAACATTATTACATGTCAGCATTATTGTTTGTAACACTTCACTATCGACGGCAACAAACACCATACTCACACCAGCAAATTCATGGTGAAAGTTTTGATATATATTTACATGTATATTTTGTACAAACTGTAAGATTTGAACTAAATGCGCCGACTTGCTCCGAGACTTTGTTGTTGTAGAGGTCTGATTCTTTCTCCAGTCTGAGGGTAGCTGTCACTTATCGAGGGCAAGGAAGTATTTGTCCCAGTAATAATGAACTAAAAAGATGGCCCCCTTCTAATTAGCCGGGTTGGCTGCTCTCGGGGGTAGCCGCGACTTTTGTCGTGGGGGTGCGATTCTCTATCTAGTCTTGTTATACCATTGGTAATGTTCTGGGAGTAGCTGTCACTTGTCGTCCTAGAAGTCATTAACTAAAAGGAGGCCCTTGATCCTAGTTGGCCGAGTTGGCCGCTCTCAGGGGGAGCCGCGACTTTGTCGTGGGGGTGCGATTCTTGCTCTTGTCACGCGGCACCTTCTTCCCGCGATTCGTGGTGACGGTCTTGGGCATGATGAAGTTCTCTTTGGATTCATCCTTGTCAGTCATCTGTTAGTGGAAATGTAAATAATAATAATAGCAACATATTAGTATAACATCAAAGGAGAAGGAAGAAGTGAAATAGAGTTCTCAAATTTTGCTGGCCTGAATCCTGAAATGGGTGGCCCAAAACAAAGAATGACATTTCAAAATTTTCTAAATTTATTAACCCAAGTAAAATTTAACATTGATTGAACTTAGGTGGCCTGAAGCTCATGTTTAGTGGCCCCGGGCCAGCAAGCCAGCACTAATTTTGAACCTTGAATAAAGTTGAAGCTTTTGAAATGAAAGATGAAAGACTCTGCTGACATAAGATGCCAGCGACTGCTGTGACTGTGAATATTGTAATTGTGACCGACAGCGATGTGTCGCTTCCCTTGGACATTTGCCCCACTCACTGACAATAAAGTTCAAGCTTTGGAAATGAAAGATGTCTCTACTTACGCTGGATGACAGCGACTGCTGTGACTGTGACCGTGACAGTGACTGTTGTGACTGTGACCGTGACAGGGATGTATCACTTTCTGGGACAACATCCATCCCACTCTCACTGGCAAAGCTCTCCGACTGGACCCGCACTGACTGCCGGGAAAGGTCGCCTTGTACCTACGAGGAGACCAAAACAAGAACACAATTTATTTTTTGAAAGAAAACTAATCAACATTACATATAAAATACTATTCATTTCCAAAATGGCCTCCTTTTATCCCCCTTTCCCCCTAAGTCTATTGGAATATCAAAGTAGTCCATTTAGGAAGACAATTGGCTAAATATTTAAAAAGGATTTGCAGTTTTTATCTCTTTTCTATAAAGAAAAACAATTCAAGAAAACTTATTTTTTGTAGAAAAGAATTTCTTTGTCTGGTCTCTTATAGGCTAGCAAAATAATGACTGCAGAAACCTGATAAACCATATATTTACCTGTATGGGAATGTAAGAATTAGTAAGAGAATACCGACACCTGGCACTGGGAAAAGAGGAAGTATTGTGGGCAGGGTGGGGACAGTAGGGCAGGTAGTATTTGGTTCATTCGTTTTTGTTTTGTTTTCCCTTTTCCAGCGATATCTGCTAGTTCGGCTAAATAAGCACAGGCCCGCTAGCCAGGGGCTAATTTCCATTGATGTTAAATTCTACTAGCCCGAATGGGCAACCAAAATATAACAGAATGTTTAATTTTTGTTTTGTTTGGGGCCACTAGATTCAGGTTGCTGGCCACTAGAATGTTAAAAATCTTGTTTCTTCTTGCCCGACTGGGCAAAAAAAGGCAACAAAAATAATTTCTAGCATTGGGGTCAGTATCATATCCTGACATGGATCAGGGTTTTCATGACTTCACCGTGGTACACAAATAAAGTTTCTTTGACTTCTTTCTGACTTTTTAGCAACAAAATAGTTTTGAAGAAGTGCAGATGAAATGAAATTCCATGACCCATGAACAAATTTACAATTTCCCCTAACATTCAAGGCCTGGAGAACCGAAAAGTAAAATTCCATGACTGTCCAGATTTTCCAGGCCCTGTTTGAAAGAACCCTGTGGATTACATTACCTCACTACTCATGCTGTCGTTGGGGAGGGGTAGGTCAGCCGCCTGGGTCAGCTCGCTCTCCGCCCGGAACTTCTTGATGAGGAGGTCGTGGGGCTCCGTGCGGGTAAGGTCACGGGGGTATGTGAAGGGACGTCTCTGGGGAGTAGTGCCTGTATGGATTGAACAAGATTGAAACAAATCAATGGTCTTGTTGATAATGATGACGTTTTAATTGATGATGATGTTGATGTCTCGCGAGTCTGGTCACGCGGGTAGGTAAAGGGGCGTCTCTTGGGGAGTGGAGCCTGTATGGATTGAACAAGGATGGAACAAGATTGAAAACAATCAAAGGTCTCGTTGATAATGATGACATAGATGATGATTTTTTTATGATGATGATGATGAATGATGATGATGGTGATATATCTCGAGGGTCAGGTCACGGGGTAGTTGAAGGCGTCTCTGGGGAGTGGCGCCCGCATTGAACAAGAAAACAATCAACGGTCGCGTTGATAATGAAAGAAAAATGTCGGTCAAATTTGGCTCCTATATTGAACAAGATTACAAACAATCAACAAATTTGTTGATAATGATGATGAAATAAAGAAAAACATTTTTTAAAGTCGGTTAAATTTGGTTGCCCAGGCAGACAAATAAAATTTGACATTGATGGAATTTTGATGGCCAGAAGCTAATCATCGTCATCATATTCTTCACTATCAGTTTCAACACTATTCCAATAATTAACAGCACGATGCAATACAGTAGTCTCCACATAATGGGGTTATATTTAAAAGGGTACCCCTGTTAAAAATATTTACAAATATTTGTTTTTAGTTTATGTTTCTCATTTAAATTGCCACCTGTTACAGGGTTAAAATATCTCTTGCAAAAGCCTTCCAAATGATTTAAGCAGAGACTACTGTATTATGACTGTTTAGCTCTATTCACCTGTTGGAACATCTTCCCTCAGGTCTTCAGCAAGGAACCTCTCCACTCTGGCTAATCCTTTCTCTGCCTGTCCTTCCATCTTCTCGGTCCAGCGACTGGTCGAACCCGCCTCCGCCTCGCTCTCGCCGACCCAACCTCTGACCGTGTCCGTCAGATCGGTCAACTGACTATCTACGGTGGTGCCCAAGGCATCGCTGGACGCCTGGTGCTCAGTGGTCAGCCTCTGTGGATGGAATGAGGAACAGTTTTAATACTTAGTTCACCGAACTAAAGTTACAAGAATAAAATTATACGGACAAGTTTATCCATCAGTTCATATTCCTCACAGATAGTGAATATTCATCAAACGTTTGTTTCATTTTGACCAGTCTAACCCATTACCAACTTTGTTGACATGTGCACAAAGTGATGAATGGTTGATAAAATGTGTATTGTTGTGATGTTTGATTCCAATATGTCAATGTCAGTACAAATATATCGCGTATGTAAATCTGTCCGGTACCAGCTACATAATCTATGCTTTATTTGCACAAACTTGACTTGTTCCTCTACCGAGAAAATTGTCGACGCACTCATTTCTTCTCTTTAAATTTGTGGTAATGCCCTGGTTTCAGTTGCCCCAGTCCCAACTCACATAATTGCAAAAACTACAAAACAGAGCAGCCCGCATTGTTACACTCGCACAGAAATTCACTCACATTACTCCTGTACTACTGACAGTCGACTGGTTACCAATTGATCACACATTAAATTTAAGATTTTGCTATAAATTTTTCATTGTATCCATAGTTCTGCCTCTAGCTACAATGCTTCTTTGATAAAGCGATACAATCAAGGAGAATTCCATCGAGGGGGTGGGCAACTGAAGACGGGAATTCAACATGATTAATCTGGCTAGTAGCAAGAATAATAATCAATGAATTATGACGAGAATATCAGTCGCTCTGGAACAGTGGACAAGCATGCAAGGGAGACTGGTAAGTCAAAGGCTTAAATACAGTAAAACCTCTGCAGTAACTACCTAAGGGAAACAAGAATAGTAGCCATTATATCCTACATGAATGAAATCCTGTTCAGTGATTGGTCTACATAGCGTCATGTGACCAAACATAGTAATGCCCATGGAGAAAAATGTGCTATGCGTGACGTCATTCATGGAATAGTAAATGCTATTCCATGAATGACGTCATATATACCGGGTGATCATATTGAGCCCATAGAGATGCGTGTTATAGAACTTCCCTGCGAGCAGAGGTCTTGTTTGATCTTGCGAAAGATGCTCGACGAGATTTCTCAAAGAGTTATTTAAAAAGAAATACAGCATATTTTCACCCGTGAATATCAATAAGTTCCAAATGATATTCTAGAGATGTTTTTCATGTATAACGTAGCAGTATTCGAATTTTAAAAATACGACAATGGTTCACATTGTACATCATTGTCCTTTTGGGTCGTGACACTTATTCCTCATTTAACAATCGGCCGCGGTGTGCACTGCACTAGCTGTATGTGTAATGTACGAATAACAATTTTCTCCATACAATTACACGTGTGTAGTACTATGTAAAGCAGGTTAATTATTCACTTTGATGCGCGCGTTTTGCATTTGGGTGCGCATTAGTTGTTAAGGCGCGTAACCATGAATGGAAAGATAGCGCAATACGCGCTTTGACTATTGCGCAAAGAGGGTCAGTGTCACAAACAGAACATAGTCAGTCCAGTGATGGTTCCATGATCAATGTTTTGTTTTTCTTTATATTTTTCTTTAATTTAATTGAAATCATTTATTTTTGCGATGATTATGATTATGCGAAGGATATAAAACAAATATATCATGCACTATTTCGAGCCACTAGTGAAATTATGGATTCCTCGGTGACAGAAAAAGCACTATGTTCTTCGGGTCTACGACCCTCAGAACATAGTGCTTTTCCTGTCACCTCGGAATCCATAATTTCAACTAGAGGCTCTCAGTGCATGGTATATTTGTTTACTATAGGAATACAACATCGTATGAGAGAACCACTAGAGTTCTGTGGATTTGGACAATGTTACTAGATCCTTTTAAATCATCATCCTCATCATCATCACAACACACACAAGCTAACTCTTTACCTCAGCATCCTCCTTCTGTCTGTCAACGTGCTGCGTGAGGTCGCCCATGTGACCTTTGACCTTGTCGCACACTTGTTGTTGGTGCCTGGTGTGCCTCTCAATCTGTTCGTGGGTGAACGTGGTTACAGAGCTCTCTAGAGATTGGTTGCATGCCATTAGATCCGACACAGCGTTGGCATTCTAAAACAATGAAAATAGAAAAGAAACTTTATTATTCAAACAATTCTTTATCGGTTGGGCATATTCGACATTAGAACAAGAACAAAAGCTTGCCAGCAAAGAAATAAGGATGGCTGAAGCTTCATTTTATAATGTTAGAAGAAACACTGTTGCCAAACACAAACATTCTAATTGCTAAAAGAACTAAGAAATAAACAAGAAAACAAAAAGCAGTCATAAATTCCCAATTGATTCTGTCTCTGATGAAGATTCTGCTTGGATAAAAAGCACAGGATTTTCTAGACTCCAAAATAAAACAGTAATGAAAATGCAAACATTTGCATAACGATTTATTAATCGTCACATTGTGGTTGAAATATACCTGTTTCTAGAGCTGAACACATTACATAGACCACATCTTCGGTTTCCTTTGGGTGCTCTACACAGATATAATTGTAACCGTGAACAAAAATACACACAGGGCAGAACTGCCAACATTTACATATCTAATTTTGGGAGATTTCTAACAAAAAACATGCAACACAAAGGGAAAAGCTGTTTCATTAATCAGGCAGACCTTCAATTTTATTTGTCATGATGTTGAACAATCTTGACATTCATTCCATTCATGTCAGGGAGCCTCCTGCAGAATTAGGTTGACTAGGCAGCACTGTATAGGGGCTTAGAGCGATTTAGTCCCCTCAATTCATAAATGAGCTCATGAATGTAAATTCAGATATATGCAAAATCAATTTCAGAGTATTATTTAAATGATGGCATGGTTAAAAAGCAGCCCCAAAAATAAAATCTGATATCACCCCCCCCCCCCCCACCACCAACCCAAAAAATACTTTTTTTTTCACGAGGGCGATTTTGAAAATTTTGAGGGAAAAAAACGCCCTCGTGAAATTATTCACGAGGGCTATTTTGGGGCTCACGGGGGCTTTTTTTTATTTACATCGTTTTCACTGCTCAAGGGTCTAATAAATGATTATCATGATGTGATCTATCTGATTATGCCATGTTTGGTACGTTTCTTGTGCTTTCCGATCATGCAAAAAGATGTAAAATAAAAATTCAAAAAAAAAAAAAAAAAAAAAAAAAAAAACTTTTTTTTTTTTCCTTTTTTTTTTTTCGCCCCCGTGCCGTGGCTCACGGGGGCGATTTTAAAGGTATCGGGGGCGAATCGCCCTTTGCCCCCGTGTATTTTTTTGGTTGCCCCCCACCACAGAGTTGTGATAAGTTTTGTCCAAACCTTTTCATGGTGCTTCTCGCAGCTGCCATTGAGTCGCTCTGAGCCCGATCTGAAGTCAACTCCAAACTCCTCACATGTTCCTTGCACAGATTGGGATTGTCTGCAAAGAATGAAAAAATACCCCATTATGACAGTTTATAAATGAGTGTGCGTTACCCAGATAATGGTTATGTTTATCTCTGCCAAAGGTTCTGCTAGGATCAAAAGCTAAGCCCTCAGATTGACATTCGGATATTTCATACTTGTTTTGTAATTACCTCATAAATTCTTAACCTTACAGGGTTGGGGCAATTGAAAATACCACTGTACTGCACAGTACTTTTACTTGACGAACAAGCTAATATTTTATCGAATATTTTGCATGGAAAGATTTAATGCACGAAAAAGGGCCCTTGCAAAATTGAAACATAATATTATTCCCCCCTGTTTCATGAGAATAATGTAAATGAGTTTTAAAATTGTGCATATTGTTACCTCTCGATACTAGTCTGCAGTTCCGAGACCTCTGAAGATGACTCTTTCAGCTGGTCACAAATCTGAGAATAAAAAAAAAATCAATGAAAAAGGGAAACAAAATGTAAGCTTGGATATAATTGGAAGGATATTGCATATCCTAAATAAAGCGCAAACATTAACAGGGTGACAGAGTGTATAATGCTGTGTGTGGGTTGGCCCAAGAGGGAAAATGCAGTGATAAAATAAAACATTTTCAGGGTGATTTAGCCTCAAAAATACCAAAAAAGAGCCCCCTGAATTTTGGAAAGAATGCAAATTCAAAGTGTTAAATAGATCTAAGTGTGCGATTATTGGCAGGCAATCTTGAAAATTAGCCACCCAAAACGAAGTCTTTTGTGTTTTATGTGCATGCTAGTTGAATGTTTCTTCTGTCTAGCAGTGTTCAGGTCTGAGACATGTGTCTACATTTCAAATTCAAAATGTGTTTGCGTTGATCAATTAAAAGGATCGTCGTCGTCGTCGTCATCATCATCATCATCATTGCTATTATTCTCCTCTTTCTTCTTCCAGTACTGTGCAGAACCTCCTACATTGTAGAAGTATACTGGCACAAGCTATAGAGAATATTTATAATCATAATAATATATTATTATTTTAGTTATTATTGGAACAGGATAACTCTCAGAAGAGAGATGTAATAATAAATAATAGTAATAACGGTGGCTACTTATGAAGCGCACGTTCAGTCTTTCGACACTCGCGGTTCATTACTATTATTACCCCAGTCATTGGATACATACTGCAATCAATCCAGCTCAAAAAAAAAAAAAAAAAAAAAAAAAAAAAAAAAATCACATTTTCACTCCCTGGGGAGCATTCCACATGTGACACGCTGTTCTATAGATGCACATACCTTGTCATTATCGGCAGCCAAGCCAGCATCCCTCTTAGATAAGAGACCCTGCAGATAGCACATGATGTCCTCATGCATCTCCTGAAGAATAATCAACACACAATCTTGAATCAAATAAAGATCTCTGGATTTAGTAACTTTGTTGACATGTGCAAAAAGTGATGAATGGTTGATACAATGTCTATTGTTGATGTCCACTGAGTAATGTGTGAACATTCCATGGTAAATGAATGTCATATGACCAAGTAATGACTGAAATGCAAAGTGACATTCACTAAATCAATGCACACTTTCTACACAGCTATCCAGTAGATAGTTATACATCTGAACACTTCAAACAAACATATCTTGATAACCGAATAGAAATTTGGAAAATATTTCTATTGATACTACAAATACAAGGAGGTATGTGAGAACCACTAGACTTCTAAGTACAGTTTTTAGAATTTTGACGATTGAAATTATAATTATATCAATATTTAAAAAGCATGTTGATATAATTAATTAATTAGTTAAATTCATCAAACAGAAAATGTTACCTGCCCTTAAAAAAAAAAAGTGAAACTAAATTTATTGGCTAGTTAGCCTAATCTGCTTGGCAAATTTCTTGCACGTTTCGGGTTGATATTTATACGTAAGGAATTAATACATTTTTCTCTTAGAGTTGAATGGGAATGTTAGTTGCCTGATCAGGTAGCCAAGTTAGACCATCTTTG
Source organism: Echinarachnius parma (assembly GCA_037951105.1). Lineage (NCBI taxonomy): Eukaryota > Metazoa > Echinodermata > Echinoidea > Clypeasteroida > Echinarachniidae > Echinarachnius > Echinarachnius parma. The sequence goes on from JBAMJV010003702.1 coordinate 51,897, forward strand.
AAATGGTACTTGCCCGGCATCAATTTACCCCAATCAGGCTATTGGGTAAGTGCTAATGTCAAGCCCTGAGCTATAGAGTGGTGAAGTGTGATGTCATAAATGATGTCATAAACATTTTTTTTAGAATTTTCAAATTTGGACTTCATTTTCAGAAAGAGCATAACAAATAATGTCCAAATACCGAAAATCAAAGGAATAGGTTACGTATTGGCTGAGATATGCCCATCCGAATGATTTTGTTTGTCAACGGGCAATCAGTGTTATAGTGCACAGTGCACTATAACACTGATTGCCCATTGAAGTAAAATTCATTTGGATGGGCATATCTCAGCCAATACGTAACATATTCCTTTGATTTTTGGTATTTGGACATTATTTGTTATGCTCTTTCTGAAAAGGAAGTCCAAATTTGAAAATTTTAAAAAAGTGTTTTTATGACGTCATGGCTTCTGTACTCTATAGAGTATGTTTCTTTGTGATTACCTTATTCTTATTCTGCTCTTTGTGCGTCACTTCTGCCACTTGTTGGAGGAGCGACTTGATCTTGTCGGTTTGGGATCTGCTATGCGCATCAACGGTTGTCTTCATGTCCGTCACCTGCCTCAAATGTCTCTGCACGTAACCCTCTACCAGCTCCGACTGACCTTTGACCTACGAACCAGATTCAACACTAACAAATTAAACACTTGTACTTGCCTGGCATAAAATTTGTCCGAATAAGGCTATTGGCTCAACCAGCTTCGAATGACCTCTGACCTATGAACCAGATTATACGCTTTGCTTCCATATGACCTTTGACCTATGAACCAGATTCAACTATAACATATAGGTTCAAGCTCCCCATCATGAAATTAGCACTCTAACATCTATTTTGCATTCATATCTATGTAAATTTATGGGGGCCCTCTTTGGAGATCTCAGGGGGTATTCGGGCTAAATTGCAGTGCAGAGTCCCAGTGTATTTCTTTCACTGGACTAGACTATGGGTGAATTGTGTTTTTAGTAAACAGCGGTGGGCTAGACCAATCAGAGGAAATGGTAATTCTGGTTTCTGAAAGAAAAGAGTTGATAATTCAATGAACCTTACCACGTCAATTCGATGTTGAGAATAGGGTATTCAAAGTACAATCGTATGATGTGATGAGCAGGCTTTTGTTTCCTTTAAAGCATAATCTTGGTCCTGTTCCCTTTATTGTAAAATGTCCATTTATTGTAACTACCGTGTCACCAATTAAGTCAATTAGCATTGAGCATTATAGCTGTTACCAACGGTAGTTACAATAATTTTACATTTACCACAACTGGAATCTCTTTGTGAAATAGGGCCTGGAACTGTAAGCTAATTTCACATAGATTTGCTACATGTACTGTTTTCATACAGATTGACTTTGGATTTGCTTTTGTTGTGATCATTGTTGTTGTCATTCATTGTTTACTGAGTCTTCAGCATACTGTAAACGTTGTTATTTTTGCTTAATTAATATTTTCGCGCTGATCGACACAAAAACACATTCGCTGCTTTCTAATTTCGTGGCCGAGCAAGTCGCTCATTTATATTCACAGGTTTTAATATTCGCGGACACGGACTTCAGCGCAAAAATTAATGCACTGCAAACTTTACCACGTTTACAGTATTTGATTTGTCATTTCCGTGGTCCTCATGTACCTGATCATCGCTGTCTCTCCTCCACTCATTGAGGTCTGCCGTCAGCGATGCAAGCTTCTCATCCAGGGAGCTCATAGCAGCCAGGAATTGGTTGCCATGGAAACCTCTGGAGACAGAATTCTCCTCCTCCTGTATGACAGCAAATAAGAAACAAATATTTGTCTCGATTTTTTTATTTTATTGTTACTTTCAAAGAGAACAGTATGCAGGGATGCCAGTGGCAAATGGCTCCAGGGCCTGAAAATTTGTGGAGACTCAAAATAATGCGCGCGAAGCGCACATCACGAGCGCGAAGCGCGAAGTCCCTTTAGCCGGGGTCCAGATGCTCTCTGGTGCAATCTGAGCCTATTTTGGGGATCATATCCCCTAAAAAAAAAAAAAAAACTTTTTTTTTGAGCCGGAATTTTTGTAAAAAAGACGGAAAAGCCAGAATTCCGGCTATATAGCCGGAACTCTGGCATCCCTGAGTATGTATACCCGGGGCTCTACAAACCCACTTGCCCGAAGCAAAGTACAAATCATGAAAGGGCAAGCAAAAATTAATTTTAAATGCCCGTAAAGGGAGAATAATTATTTATGTTGTCTTGTTGAAAATAAAGCATCTACTTAGGAATGTAAAATAAGGTAAATTTGTTTGTATGTTAAAACAATCCTTTGATACTATATAATTCTATTCCACCAGCAAGTGAAGAACTAACTGTCTCCAAAATTGTTTTTTATTCAAACTTTATAACCATAAAATTAAGGGGTTTCAGGGCGAGCGCCATACTAGCAATCAGGAGATCTTGGGTTCAAATCCCGTTGGAATCCCATTTTCTCTGCTCTTTTTCAATCATATTATATATTTCTGGTCAGTTTCTTTATATGGTTGAATTAACCATAAATACTGTGAACAAACATTGGTCTGCTGAAGAGACTACTTCTTCGGACATACAAGTTCTTAATGCCTAGACAATAGAATTAGTCTACTTCTGCAGACCCATTAGCACATGATTAAGCATGATGATGAGTTTTTCAAATTATGATAAAAACAATTCTGGAAACCTATTTTTTCCCTGAAATTTTTGGTGGAATGGACCACTAAAACTATTAATTTCCATATATCAAAGGATTAATTTGGGGGGCTGATTCCCTTTAAGTAGTTTCAAACTCACCTTAAATTTGTTCTGCTCCTCCAAAACACCGTCAGTCCAGGCCTGCCAGTGTTCCCGCTGCTTCTCGCTCTCTGCCGTCATGTCTGTCACATGACCCGTAACGGAATTCACCATGCCTGCCAGAGCCGCCCGGATGTCGCTCGCCTCCTTCGTCTTCTTACTGATCATAAACTCTGTAACGATTACATGTTTATGTGAAAGTGTCAAAGATACTGCCCAATTTGTTTGCAAACCAAAATTCAAAAATTGTGAGGATATTGTCTTATATGAAAGAAAATACCATTTAAGAGCTAGTCTGAGAAGAGTAGGAGTTCAACATATCCTTAATTCAACAACAAGCGTTACTGCAGAAGTTGCCTCAATTTAATTTGCGAATAACAAACTAAACCCTCAACATATAGGAAGTAAATCATACCTGCCAACATTTGAAAATAAAAAATCCTTTGCCTAAGTCCTAAGTCCTTTGCGGCCGGGGTCCAGCTCTAGGGTTCTAGATGCTCTCTTGTGTTATCTTAGCCTTATTTGTTAACATTTGACCACACTGAATGAGCGATACTTCAATGATCAAGACATATGTCCTTTTTGAAAAGAAAAGGAAAAAAATTGTACTAGTCCGATTTTTCACCCTTTTTTGAGGAAAAAATCGGACGAAATACGGCAAAATCGGACTGGTTGGCAGGTATGGTAGATTGATCGACTTACGGAAACGCTCCTGGGCATCCTGGCACCTCTCCCGTTGCTCCTCCAGGTACCTGGCGAGGGAGCCCTTTATGTCGGTGGTGTGCTTGCGGAAGTCCTCGTCAAACACATCTTGGACGGAGCGGTTGTGCGTCTCCACCGTGCGTTTGCGGTCCAGCTTTGAATGCAGTCCGTGTACGTCACTGATGCTGCTGTCGGCAGTTGTCAGCAGCTGTTGAAGTTGAAGTATAAATTGCACAGAACTTTATTTTTCTGTCTATTTATTTATTAACATAAATACAGGGAACAAATAACAATAAAGCTGACATATTTACATATAAATATGCAAATTTTCATTTCATAAAAACACAAAATAGTACAAGAGCAATTCGGTGGCGTTTAACTGCATGACTTATTTAATAACATTTTAGAAATAAAAGCACATAATGAATTTATGAACAACATCATAAATATGCATATATCAGTACCCTGACCTTTGACATCACAACCCCAAAATCTGACCAGCTCAATGGCTTCTCGAGATACATACCAAGTACTTGTACCATGTTTGATGGTAATCCGTCAATCAGTTGTTTAGATAACCAGGTCACGAGCTATATTCCCAACAGCAACCCTTTTGCTTCTGACATCAGTTGTGCCTTTTTGCTAACCCGACACCAAACGTTACTTGCCCCAGGCAATCAAGTAGTGTCTAGCCCTTAAAGGGACTTAGTAACATTGTCCAAATCCTCAAAATAAAATTCTAATTCTAGCGGTTCCCTTATACCTTGTTGTATTCGTATTAGCAATAAAATCACGGGACAGGTTTCGGTTTTTCAAATTTCCCTTTCGTTACAAAGATATGTATGATTGAAGTATTCAGATAAGAAAAACTCCGGGCAAGTTTTTCTTCTGTGTACAAAATGAGTTCAGAGAGTTATTGAATATCACTTTGCATTTTCGCTCATTACTTGGCCATGCAATGTCCATTTGACTTGAAATTTTCACACAATACCCTGTGGACATGAGATAACAATAATATACATTGCATCAACCATTCATCACTTTTTGCACATGTCAACAAAGTTACTAGATCCCTTTAAATGTAAGGTTTGATTATGATTGCGCATTCCCACCTTTTTTGCTTCCGACATAAGCTGTGCCTCATTTGCAACGTGCTCCGAGACTAGATACTTGTGCTCATCCCTGTCTTGTGTCGTCACCGACAAATCCTATGGTGGAAATAAAACAACAAACACAAAAACAATTCAGTACAAAGAAAAATAATGGTTGTTAGAACCATAATAACTATGCTCATTTCTGAATAAAAACTGCCTTTTAAATGAGCTTCGAAATTTCTTTTGACGATTCAAGCACGGTAGTCTGATAAATATACTGTTTTCAATGACAAAACAAGTTTTAGCCACTAATATTAAGGTTTTTTTTAACTCTTTCCTTTTTACGCTCATCCCTGTCCTGTGTAAAGTTTTAAAAATGGGTGTTGGAACTATAATAACAATGTAATTCATTTTAATTTTATGAAAACAGCCTTCTAAATGACGTTTGTAGATTTCTTTCGCTGATTCACACATGGTGGTATGATAACTATCAGTTTTCAATGACAACAAGAATTTATGGCCACTGCTAAATCCTGTGGTGAAAAGACAAATTAGAAGTGCCAGGTGCAATGGACTACATTTGAACCTGTAAAGTGATTACCTAAGGCAAACAAGAGCAGTGTCGCCTGTAGACAGGTGACCTCTACAGACAGGTTCCATAACGTTTGTCTCTGCAGGGGATCACTTATGGTGGCTGCAATAGGCAGGGTGGTAGCAATAGACAAGTAGCCACTAAGACAGTGTGACTGTAGTTATATATAGTGCTGAGTATATCCGGTTTGACTCAGCCCTAGTTATATACTAGTTATACTGAACTCCTTGACCAAAATTCAAATAAATAAATAAATAATGAATGTGTTAAAGGTGGTTTGGATTTGTAAATTGGATGTGCAGTGCCATCTTGCGAACACCTTGCGCTTAGTGCCAAACACACACTGACAGTGTCATGAAGTGTGCACAAACTAGCCTATTTACAAATGGCGAACCCGGTGTATCATCTTGAACAGTGCCCTCTACACCCCCACGCAGAACCATCTTTAACCCCTTGACTACGGGAACAGGGTGGGTTGTGTACAAAGTCTATGGGGATTTCAGAAACTCAAAGCGAACGGGTTAATGTGAATGTCTTACCTGTTCAGTCTTGTGGAGCGTGTCCGTGGTATCTTCAAGGTTTTTGGAGGTTACTTCCAGCTCCTCTGTCCGTTCTTCCAGCTCTTTCTGAGTGAACTCGAACAGCTCCGTCAACTAGAATAGAAAGTGGAAAATAGGAATGAAATTGAACTGAACTACACAGTATCTTTGAAAACAATGGGTGTTTGGATATGACACAGAAAGAAGATCAGGAATGTTACATTTTTGGGGTAAAGTAAAGCCAGAATCGGTTGCCCCCCCCCCCCCAAACAAATACAAAATAAAACAAAATAAACAAAATGCAAATATTAAATACATTTTTAATCTTCTTCTTCTTCCTGAGTATCCAACACAATCAACCTGCTGATTATTCTGTCACTTTACAAGAGGTTGAAGTTGCACATTGCAACTATCATAACTAGTAAGTTTATCATGAAGTGAATCCTTGACACAAGTGTCGATCATCTGGAAATAGTTGGTCAGTGGTTAATTATACACAAATAAAACAAAATGAAATAAATTGAATTAATGATCTATGTTTGGGAGCTACTCCTGGCAATGAGGATTTTAACACAAAAGTGTCAATGCATAGTGGCCCGATACAGGAGGCCCAAACCTCACTTTTCTTGCCTCTTGGCCAATGCTTAAATACTAGTTAAAAGTTAAAGTCCTTCCCTTGCCAATTTTGGCACATAAGGCGGCGCCTATCTCCGATTCATTAGCCCTAGGCCACACGTCTACTAAATGTAGCGAAAGCTAAAGAAGGGGGCCAGTCCTCTGGTAACTTGTGTGATTAACTTTCCCTTCTCCATTCTTTAAATGCAGAGCGCCTGGCTAGAAGGCAGAAGGTACCATTTTTAAAGTCTTTGGTATGACCCGGTCTGGGTTCGAACCTGGGACCTCCCGTGCATGAGACGGACACTCTAACCGCTAAGCCACCATGCTCGGTAATGCTAATACTAGCCCTAAGAATTAAGCTCTGGTTGAGTTCTTACCTTCTGCATTTCGCTGGTGACAGCGTCGATGTTTTCCTCCAGCTCCTTTATCTGGGCTTTGCCCTGGATAATGGACGTCTCCATGGACTGGTAGTGCTCCTCCGACAGGAAGATCCCGTTCTTCTCCCGGGCAGCAAACAGGTCCCGCCTCAGCCTCTCGATCTCCTCTGTGTATTCCTGCATGTGAAAAATGAGAATTTCAAAAATACAGTCAAACTTGTCTTAGCGGTCACCTGTCTACAGCACCCAACCTGCATATAGTGACCACTACACAAGAAGATGCTTTTCTTCTACCGGACAGCAAACAGGTCCCGCCTCAGCCTCTCGATCTCCTCTGTGTATTCCTGCACGTGAAAAATGAGAATTTTAAAAATACAGTCAAACTTGTCTTAGCAGTCACCTGTCTACAGCACCCAACCTGCCCATAATGACCACTACACAGGAAGATGTCATTCTTCTACCGGACAGCAAACAGGTCCCGCCTCAGCCTCTCGATCTCCTCTGTGTATTCCTGCAAGTGCACAAGTTGTGAGAAAAGAGGACTAATAAACATACAGGTACAGCAAAATCTGTCTATTGCACCCAACCTGCCTAGACAAAAAGATGCTGCTTAGACAAAAAGATGCTGTTCTTCGTCTCATCCTCTCAATCTCCTCCGTGTATTCCTGCATAAATTGTGTACAAGTCGTGAACAGGGAGGATTAAATAATGATTGGGCAAGTCAGATTTTTTTGTTTAGCCCTGCTTGATTAAATAATGTGGAGAGAATTACAAAAAATGCAAGCTGCAATGCCTTGGCTGGATCACCATACCAATGTATACAAAGTAATGGTTTAAACTTATTTAGCAATGGAAATGGAGAGCTACCAACATTGAAATTCAACAATTTAGGGAAATTTCATTAGAAATCAGGGAGATATATATATCAAATGCATACAACCTAATGACAATAATATTTCAATAATCAGGGAGATTGGCTGTTGGGATGAAATCCAATGCATTAATATTGGTCTATTTTCAGGGAGTCTCCTGTGAAATCAGGGAGACTTGGCAGCTGTGGAGTGTATTAAGTGCTTGATTGATTATGGTACGTATCCTAATATTGAGGTAATAATATTGAATGTAGAGCCCTTTGGAAGAACAGTACAAAGGCACTGGAAGAAGCTTACATGGGTGATCAAACTAATAATTATTATTTTATTGGGTGACCTTGAGAAAGGTGTTATGCGTATCATCTTGTAGGTCAGAGCCTCATTTATGTGATGCAACATTATCAGAAAATAATTGTGTCTAATTCTGGAAACATTCATCAAATATCAAATAGAGCTTCATTTGGTTTCTACTATGCTCCCAAACCTTAAAGGGATGTAGTAACTTTGTTGACATGTGCAAAAAGTGATGAATGGTTGATGAAATGTATATTGTTGTTATCTCATATGTCCACAGGGTATTGTGTGAAAATTTCAAGTCAAATGGACATTGCATGGCCAAGTAATGAGCGAAAATGCAAAGTGATAGTCACTAACTCACTGCACTCACTTTGTACACGGTAAGAAAAACTCCACCGGAGTTTTTCTTATCTGAATACTTCAATCGTACATATCTTTGTAACAAAAGGGAAATTTAAAAAACCGAAACCTGTCCCATGATTTTATTGGTAATACGAATACAACAAGGTATGAGGGAAGCGCTAGAATAAACATTTTATTTTGAGGATTTGGACAATGTTACTTAGTCCCTTTAAACATGTTTATCTCCAAAGTACAAACATCGACTTAGCGTCCTTCTATTTCTCAACCGACAATTGTGTTATGACTGTACCTTGATAAGAGCCTTCTTTGTAAGCTTCTGGTTTATCTCTGGTCTGTTGGTGATGTGCTTGGCCCTGTGAGCATAGTCCAGAGTGCTCAGCGTTTCCTGGGGGGAGAAGGTCATGAAAATCATTATAATTATAACAATCATGATAATTAAATTTAAAATAATAATAAATTCAATAATAATACTTGTATAGAGTACCGAAGTGGTGATGTCACTTTCTTTTGATATAACATAGTAATGGTTCTAAACGACTTTTATTTTGGGTTGGAGTTTGATGATTGCCCTCTTACAAACCAGTGAAACCACCAAGACAAAAAAACGTTTGGCTGGCCTGACATAGTTTAGAACCATTACCCACGGCAAGAAATTGCCATTACGTTAAATCGAGGTGAAAAAACGAACAAATATTAAGGGCTGGACCATCAATATTACTTGGTTATAGAATGGTTTTGTTAAAACAAAGCTCTTTATTTATGAGGTTACACTGTAACGATTTCTCCCCTCCCTTCCCTGCCACCAATACAAAAAAAGAAATTAAAATATTACCTCCACATTGATGGATGCCGGAGATACGGTAGCTATGATGGACGTCTTGGTTCTACCACCCAGGGAGTCTTGTAGGAGACGAGTCAGCTTACTTTCTCTGAAATGGTGATAATGATAACATTTAGCATTTACAACTCAACATCGAACCCACAAAATCATCTTGTGGCTCGTGCAATATATCAACTCCCTGGGGAGCATACTAGACAGAGGGGCTCTTCAAGGGCGTTACAGGCTAAGTAACACCCGACAACTGAACTACTCAACGGAAATGTACATGGCATCGCCCAAGGGGAAGACCGGCAAAGAGATGGATTCGCCGTATCAAGGTAGACTGCAACAACAGACACCTTGGCCCAGATTCACAAAGGAGGTTTGTACAAACCATGGTTTAAACCATGGTCTACATCTATGGAGTGCTGCTCGTATACAAGTAAAACAATTTCTAATTTCTAATGATATGACTGTTAGTGCTTGCTAACCAGCAAATTTCACCATCTGAGAAGACAAAAATTAATTTGGTGCCTTTAGTAAATGTGTACCATCAACATTGTTAACAAGTAAGGAGTTTACATTCTTTCTCTATCAGTTTACAAATGGTTTTTACAAACATCCTTTGTGAATCCGGGCCCTTGACTCCCTGACAAAGGCCAAAAGACTGACAGAAGATCGAAAGGCATGGCAAATCTCCACATGATGCAACATACGTATCAAAGTGGTTTTAAGTGAAAGGTTTATGGTTTGAGGTTGATCCAGAAAAAAACTTGTTGGAATTTTATAAAATGTGGAAGAGGGTATAGAACCAATAAGATAGACGAACACACATACATTTTTAGCTTGAATGTAAAGAAAAGACATGGGTAAGAAATAAGGCAATTCCATGGTATATTCGAAAATACAGAAAAAAATGATTTGCTCTATTTCAAATCATAATTGTTCTTGTTTTTTCCGATAAAATATGAACCCTTGAATTCTCAGGTTATCTCCTTATAGGAGACACTGAAACCATTCATGAAACCAAATTGGACTACAAAAACCCATGTATTTATATACTCTTTTTATACAATTTTATATACAAATGATACGATTTTATACAATCTTTTCTGGTATCTTTTTAATTCAAGATACAATATTGGGCTACTGGATAATACTGCATCGTATCAGATTTTGTTTTTAGGGGGCAAGCACATTTTCTGTTTGGGCAAGTGAAATGTGCAATTTCATGTGATGTATATTCCATCAAGAAATCCTTTCAACAAAATGTTGTTGAGTAGACCTACCTGTAGGGTACATGGGGTGCATGTTCTACCAGTGCGGTGATCACCCTTCCCAGAGTTAGCAAACTCTGGTTGATGTTGCCTGCAGAAAGAAAACCAAATTGAAGAAAGGTAGAAAATAAATTATTTGGAGAACTATGTCTGAGACAAGAGCAAAGAGATGGGCGACAGAATTAATTTAAATATCCTATTTCTGGACATGTACTGTAAGTGAATAGTTTATTAACAGTACCACATAAGAATACATTCTTCTTAGTAATTCTTCCCCTACCCTGGCAAAAACAAATATGGATATTTATTCAATTGCTCTTTGACATGTATCTTTTTTCAATAAATTAATATTTAAACCCTGACTAGCTATGAACAACAATAAAATTTAAAAAAATAAAAAACTTATTCTTATAGCGTAGAAGGCAAAATCTCAAGCAGATTGTTTACAAATAATATAAATTAATTCGCTAAAAAAAATAAATTGATTTTCAATGATTTCATATCAAACCCAAATGTTACTACTGAGGTTTTGCAATCTCCCTTTAACTAATCACGCGGCCCAAGAGAGTCCCAACAGGGTTGAGTACAATAGCTTAAATCAAGGGCATATTGATCGCAATACAGTCAACCTGTCTTAGCGCTCACCTGTCTATAGTGCCCACCAAAAGTGATCCGCTGCAGAGAAATTTTTTTTTATGGAACCAGTCTATAGAGGTCACCTGTCTAGAGTGTTTCCCTCGGGTAGTCACTATAGACAGGTTTGACTGTATTTAAGTCTTTGACTTACCAGCCTCCCGAGCACGCTTGTCCACTGCTCCTGAGCGGCCGATGTTCTCACTTCCAGCAAGATCAACCAGGTTAAGTTTACCCGTCTTTAACAGCTCCTCCCCCTCGATGGAGTTCTCCTTTATGTGGATTGTCACCGAGAACACAGAGTGGGAACGACTGAAATGGATTGGAAAGAAAATATGTTATAAGATGTATTCTAAGCTATAATTCATTGATTATTCTTGCTACCAGCCAGATTAATTATGTTGAATTCCAGTCTTCAGTTGCCTATTGCCCCCTCGATGGAATTCTTCTTCATGTGGATCGTCACCACAAAGACAGAGTGGGAACGAATGAAATGGGTTGGAAAGAGAATACGTAATAATATTTATTTCAGGTGGAAATTTTAATCATCAATTTAATTTGTTTTCCTTGTAAGAAATCAAACCAGCAAACAATGTTATTGTGTACTTTTTTAAAATGAGGGAACACCTAATGCATACAAGTAAACCTGTTGTAGTGACCACCTACCTACCAAGACCACATTCTTGCAGTTTTCCTACAAAGCACTTAGGTTCATAAAGGCTCTTCTGTCTCTTTTGTGACAGTATTAGCAAGGGTAATAAGTATGCAAAACCATTCAGTTAATTTTGATATTCTGCGAGTGGGTACGGCTTACCTGGAGTGAGCGTTCATGAGAGTGGCTGCGGTCTGCCTCTTGGCGGCGCCCTTCTCCAGGATCTGGTAGACCTCGTCCTTGTTGTGAACTGTGATCTCCTCCAGCCCCTGGATCACCACCGATCCCTGCAACAATTGGATTAGAATTTTCAAGTTATACATGTACAGTATGTATGACACAAGTGAACATTCATATATAGATCTCCACCTACCTATGCAACAATTGGTTTCAAAAACTTCCTAGAACATCTAAAGTGAACATGCATAGATACATGTCATGTTATAGCCCGCAACCCTCTAGTCCATGATCACCACTGATCCCTGCATCAATTGGTTTAGACATATATGTCAAGTTCTATATGTACCTCTACAGAGACCATTGGCAAATGGATCACCACCAACCTATACAACAATTGGTTGTCTAGTTATAGATGTACATTTGTAAATGTCATGCTACGGTAAAAGCAGGGATTGAAATTTAAGCACTGGCAGAGGAGCCACTAAAAATTGGGAACGCAAAAAATGTTTGAGCGTCAAATTTTACTAGCTTGACTGGGCATCCAAAATTAAAAATACTTTTTGATATTTGTCTTTGATTGGGACCATTCAATTCTGGTTTGGTCATTTTGGTGCCAACAAGTTTTGATTTGGAGTCTCTATTGGAGTCAGCAAGTCTCTTGTTTACTTGCCAAACAAGGCCACCAGGTAAACAAATTTGATCTCTAGTATTGAATAAAGTATTACAAGTCTTCAAGATTACATCATGTATCCTCGTATCATAATGGCCCCTTATTTCTTCTGACCCCTGAAGCTACCCACTCATTAATAAAATGGTTGATTTCGTATAATAGTCAGGACTAGTCCTAGTAGGGTTGAACAATATTTGTTTTCTTCAGATTAGTGAGGTAACAACACAAAATCTTACCTGCCCTAATGAAGGCAAAACATACATGGGTTGAATTCAGCCCATGGGCTGTGACACAATATAAAGCGATCCATCAACTTCACAAGATTTTACCAAAAGTGATATTCGAGACTTGAACCATATACTAATATCATTTTAAGATTCTTCTAAATGTGTGAATGTTTCCTAGAAAAATAAGAACAATGTTTACCTAGCGAAAAAAAGTGAACTTGATGTCAGATTTCATCACATACTACTCATTGATTCTGACTAGGATAACAAAATTAATAGATCACTTTATTTTCAACCGTGTGTCCTACCTTCCTGGCAGAGTCTTCAAAAATGCGAAGACGATCATCCTGAGTCGACAGTAGGTCAAACAGCTCCTCATTGTACAGCTCCAGGTATGAAACCCGCACCGAGAACTCCGCCTTGGAGTCACGCAGGTTCTCAAAAATCTGGTGCATGGCGCGGGGGATGATGCCAGCCAGAGGGTCCTGCAAGATAGTACAGAGCAGCAATAGTGCATTGATTTGATTGTCTTGCTGAAGGACGAACACAATAGGCATACAGTATTTTTAAAACTCACTCTACCAATCTTGCCACACCATGGCCAAGTTGTAGTAGAGAGAAACATTGGCAGTAAAAAATGTTTCCAAACATAAATTCAAGTATTTAAATTTTGCAAGAGATATTATACCTTTTTTACAGGTGTACCCGATTAAGTGTTAGAAATTTCCTTGAGAAACATTAGAAATGTTTGGTCAAATCCTACCCCTTTAAAGGTTGCCCCATTAAGCAGAGACTACTGTACTACTACGCACCTGTTCCCAGGACAAGTCCGGGTCTGGTGTCCTCTCTCCCTCCATGGTGAAGGTCTTTCCGGTGCCTGTCTGCCCATAGCTGCAAGGACATGGAGCAAAGGTGAAAACGCAGTTATGTACATTACATTGGTGAAAAGTAACAAATCTTGTTTCTAAAACTTATTTTGAGTGGCCCCAGGCCAGTACTAAATCCAAGGACTGTTATAGCAGGTACTAATACACATACTATCCCTATGGTAAAGGTCTACCCGTAGCTGCAAGGGCATGGAGCAAATGTGGTGACAATGATAAGGTACTGTAACTGATCAATCAAGGAAAATGCAGTTATTTAAATTGGTGAAAAAATGATGTATATTGTTTCAAAAATAAAACTTGTAGCATACTTTCACACTTTCCATTCATGGTGTTATTCCTCGAGCAGGTCTGCATGCTGTTACATGTACATTGAGCAAAATTAATTATTTATGGTAACAGACAAAATTTTTATTGTTCAAAATTAATAGAAATTGTACTTATTGAATACTACTACACTCATTAACAATATAAAGTGAGGGCTCAAAATCAAACGTTGTTACCCTCTTGCGCAAGCACAAGTTATCAAGACAAGTTGCTGGCCAAAAATCAGGCGAGTAAAACTTTGGAATTGGAGGCCCGTTGATCATGATTGCCATTGAGCTGGTGCTAACACACATTCCTAGCATAGTACACATAACATTTCTTCAATAATATTACAAATTACAGTGTGATCTGTATGCAATCAAGCTTCACCCTCTGAACACCTTGCTTCCTTCCACATGTTCTTAGTCCAGTGATACTTACGCAAAAACTGTGCAGTTGTATCCCATGAGAACTTCATCTAGAATGGGGTTCACCACCGACTTGTACACCTCAAGTTGTGTCGACTTTGGTCCAAACACCTGGAAAGGGAGATGAAAGAAGTCAAAGAACACAATATCAACCATCAGTCTGATAACTGTTTCCCCCTCTGGTTCATTTGTCATTCATAACTTAAATAAGGTAGCTTAATAAGTGGATATTCAACTTATAATAATTTCTACAGTTGCCAACTACTAATTTTTCTCCATATTTGTAATATTGCATTTATGCTGCTTCTAATTTTGGTAATCGTAAAATTATTATATAAATAATTAATGTTACTTTTGTTTGTCATTAATTTCCCATTGATTTTATTGATTGTTTTTCTGCTGATTTGTGTTTTGACAGTAAAAAAAAAAAAGAATGAAAAAATGGTTGCTATTAAACATGGAGTCTGAAGAAGAATAGACAAAGTCATTGATCAATATTGCTTTCATACCTTGTCGAATGTGAACGTTTTGGAGGAAGCTTTCTCAGCGATCTCTGTGTTGACAGTAATCTCCTTCTTTGACGGCTTAGCATCCAGGATGGAGTACGACCCCTGCTTCTTCTCACTGGAGTTCACAGGTCTGAAAAACACAACAACATTTCAGAGTAAAATCAAAATTCAAATTTATTGAATAAATATCCAGTAAGGCAAAAAAGTTGGTGTGGAGGCTTGTATATGGGGTCTGATACAGGGTGAATTTTGTGATCTCAATACAAGCAAAAAGCGGCTCTATTTTGCTTCATTTTCAATGTGATCCTGCTGTGTTTTCCTTTCATGTTTGGCATGTTTTGAAAGAGTATTTTCTTGTCTATCTCTTGGCCAATTAGCAGCAGATATAAATGATCAGTACAGGAATAAAAAATTCAAAAAACATTCAAGATATTGGAAACCCTCCTCTTAATTGACTGGCGTCAGTCTACTATTCCCAATTCAAAACCTATGGGAAATTGAATTTCTACAAATGTTCACCTTTTTGGGAAATTCTTTGGGATGATCCAAGTTACCAAGTAACCTTAAATTGATAAATTCACTACAATATGTACAATAGATTGACAAATCTATCGCTTTCATGGCCTTTTTTACATTATTATTGTTATTTTCACTGTCGGCATTCAGTGAAAATAACAATAATAATGTAAAAAAGGCCATGAAAGCGATAGATTTGTCGATCTATATGTACAACAGAAGAAAGAGCATAAAATTTGCTATATATTTCCATCTGGTAATCAGTTCATAAAAATTAATTTGTAGCAAGCCCCAGAAGGCTTAGCTTATGTTATGGTTAGAGAAGAATAAAATAGGGTTAGATTTTTCCAAATGTCCCTTAGTATGAAGATAATTATTATTGATAATCATTCAGCTCAAGAGCGTTAATGTCTGAACGGTCATAAACCTCATAGACGTCATACAGTAATTCGTTGTAAAAGCAGACACAAATTTTCGCTTTTTTAACATGTTTAACCAGGAAAGCAGTGTTCTTTTTCAATGAAACGTTCACACATCATTCGGACATATCTTAAAATTCTTACAAATAATGATTTTGGTATAGAATTGAAGTCTCAAATATCATTTTGGGCAATTTCTGACACTTTACAGGTGCACCTTTATTGTTTAACACAATACTGGAAAATTCCCCCGGCAAAATACCTGTAATATAAAAGTGTAAGGCTGTATTTCATATATTTACTGAAAAAATTTGCAAATTCTTGAAGAAATTTTACAATAAATAAAACATAGATGTATGGTATTGGGTCCTATTACCGGATACCATTTCTTTACGCCATGAAAACGATCAACATGAAGAACAGAGATATGAATAAAACACAAATAAGTGATCTATATATTCTCAAGATAAAGAATTGATAACTTATTTCGTAGAAAAAAGCGGCAAACTTACGCAAATTGAACTTTTACGCAACGCTCGAAATTGGCGTAGGCCCGATGGCCCGGGGCCAGTAAAAGTTGCGGTCGGGCCAGTAAAAACATGAAAATGCCAAAGTTTGGTGGCCCGATCGGGACACCAAATGTTTAAACCATAAGAAGACAACATCAAGGAATATAAATCGCAAGTTTGACACCTCTTAAAAACACTTTAATTGTGATTGAAATATTTGCAAGAAATGAAAAGGAGGGACATAAAAAGTCGCAAGCGCACTTGCGCTAGTTGAATGAATCCTTATTTATGCCTACAAACAGGTGCTATTTCCTCATATGAACACTCTCCCTTGAATTATCTACTTCTTGCATGATAAATCATGGTAAACTTAAACAACTTCCAGAGGTGTGTAATCACTAAAAGCAAAAGCATGCTTATGCTGTTTTCTTAATTTCACACACACACCCTGGAAACCTTTGCAACATGTAGAATATAAACATAGATCAACCAATCCACAGAGGGAGTGTGCACATGCATGCTAAGACCTATCAAAACACATGTCTAGCTTTTCACATTCATTCATATTGCAAAGTGCAGTGTGTTTTGCGATATCGTCCGCGATACCATCAATAAAGG
The DNA here is from genome assembly GCA_037951105.1 of Echinarachnius parma. Lineage (NCBI taxonomy): Eukaryota > Metazoa > Echinodermata > Echinoidea > Clypeasteroida > Echinarachniidae > Echinarachnius > Echinarachnius parma. Next base: position 68,819 of record JBAMJV010003702.1, read on the forward strand.
GGAATAATTTCATCTTTCGGATCATTATTCATTTTTTTGAAGGTATTAGAAGGAATCATGTTTACAAGGTAGAGACTTGTGGCTACTTCGAACTATTTAAGGTTTTAAAATAACAAAGATTTAAGTGATTTCATTTCTCGATTTGCCAATTTATCTTAGCTCTGCTCAGTCCCATGTGTGCTTTTTTGTGTTGGTGATTTTATGGACTATAAAATAACAAAATCGTACATGGAAAAGGGCTTAGTTTCATCAGTTGATGACTCTTAGATGAAACTGCTCGATTCTAGGTTAGGTTTTGTTTATTCACTGATGGATTTCTTTAATGATGGTGATAATTTTAACACATAACTTCCATAATTTCACAATTAATGACCGAGTAGTCATGACTCATGATGTTTTTCTTTGTTTGTAAAAAAAAAATTTTGGCCACCAGAAAAAAAGAAGATAATTTCGAGCATTGGAATAACAAATGAAGGCTAAACATTGCCCAGTACCCTGAAACTATGAATATGGTTATTGTATTAATTTTACTTTTGTTAAATTCCTTATTTTTTTCGGGCCAGTAGATTTTGGTTTCGGGCCACCAAAATTGGAAAAATACTAATTTTACTGGCCCGACCGGGCCACCAGCAAAAAAAGTTAATTTCGAGCATTGTTTTACGGCACCCTTTCAAGAAAGCAGAATTTTTTGTAGCGCACAAACCGGGTTGTATTAACCGGACGCACCAAACGTGAATGTTTTGCATGGGAATGTCATTGACATGCGCGCTGCCACTGGTGCGCGGCAAAACGCGCGTATAACGCCTCAGGGCGGTTATTTTCTTCGGGAAATGGTGGAAAATGTTTGCTAAACATCCATTTATTATCCTCCGTTAATGCCGACTTTCAAATTAAACTTTCAAAATTCGAACGTTTTTCCTATTGGAATTTGCATGTACGGTAATACAACCCGTTCGGTATTGCAACCCCTTGCTATACTACACATCGGCACTGTTTTTTTATTATCGGCACCCCGCGTAATATTTGTTTTTGCACGTGTTGTGAACAATCGCGCATGTGATGATGCGCGCTACTCTTAGAAACTGAACTGGTCGAAATTTCGAGCAGAAATAATGCGTAGATCATCCGCTATGAGTAAATTTGTGAAATGATGCCAACAAAATTAACATCGCACAAGAAATTTTGAGTTGCGTGCATTGTCAACGAGAGTTGAGGGGGTGCCAGTTTAAAAAACACTTCAAACTCGTTAAACCCAAAAAACAACGCGCGCGTTCGAAGGCGCTCAAAATATAATTAATACATCGCAAATCTGATCATCGCATCGGAATCTGCACTATTTTCTCAATGTGTGAGTACAATTTCAAGAAATTTGTACGATTTTTAAGTCTAAAAGTAGGCATCGGCATTCGGCGTTACATGGCGCGCGCGCGTAGACCATATTTTTGTACACGTAGTTTGCGCGATATTTGACTGTGGGCAATGCAACTTCGCTATTGCAAGGGTGGAGGGATATACTATTTTTCCTAATGTAATGCGGTCTAACAGCTGACTGAACCACGTAGTATGCATGTGAAGTTAAGTATACACAAGAGGTACTAGTAAAAATCATAGATCCGGTTCGTGTTTTGAATCAAGAAACTCGATCAATTTCGACATCGGTAAGTCCTTTTTTGCCGCATTTTCGCAGTGAACTTTGCTGAAATATCGAATTTTAGAGCAATCAGAAGTATTCCGCAGTTTGGAAAATTGTATTTTTGGAAGATTCAGGTGTTTTTACGATATAATCTCGGAAGTTTTTTCTGCCTCAAGCAGTCTCACACATTCGTTTTATCGCACAAACCGAGTGTGGTGGGGCCACGATTTGTTGAATTTAGCCCTCGTTCGCCGCTGCGATACGCCGCCGCGTGTGCTGCATGCGCTATGCCACGCGATCGGGTAGCGACAGCGCGGTGGAATCTGGCGGTGGGGCGCGCACGCGAAATGTAAGCTCACAGCACAGCGCGCCATAAAACGAATGGCGAAAATGGTGTCACAACAAATGGATTAAATACCATATTTTGGGCAAATATCAGTTGTTTTTTTTATTTCAAAGGGCATAATGATTTACATTAGGTAAGTCCCAACCCATTGAATACCATTTGCATTATTTTCGTGCAATTTTAATTTTCATTTGGTTATGCCTACTAAAAGTAAAACTGTCGGAAATGTTTTACTTTTAGCATTTAGGGGGGGTCTCTCAACCATATTCTGAAAAATGTATTCTGATTGAATTTATGCAGTTGCTCCTAAATATATTAACTATTATTTGATGCATATGACCGTTTCCCCAATAATACTGAAAATGAAATGCCAACAACAGCAACACCACGGCCCGGGATTGGGATTCATTTGGGGCCTGCTTCCGCGTTCAGTACGTATCATATATATCTGTATATATTTGTTATATTGTGCTAAATGTGATTTTCTTCAATACCCTACGACAGGGTGACATGAGAAATAAAACATTGAACATTGAACATTGAACATTGAACATCATACCACACTGTGCAGTTCGTAATCGGGCTGGCGACGACGGGTGTCACGCTATCAGCTGATCGCTGTGCTATGCCTATGGCTATGTGCATGGCATGGCCTGTGAATGACATGAGATCGGTTTATGTTCATATTTACCTGCATCTTACGACCACATGGATATGTTTCTCCTGGGGAGGTTTGCCTACTCCTTTCACCATCTTGTTCAGATTTCTCACCAACGCTTACAAACCCCAAATAAAGTTGTTTTTCTCCCCAACTTTCAAACGCTAATGAAAATGCGACAAGGCGTTGTTTACATGCGATGTGCCGATTGAAACCGTACCGGCCGCTTGAAACTTGAATTGACCAATCATAAGCTAACACAGCAACTACGTAATCTAGCCAAGGAATCTCCGCCTTCTAACTTTCAGTTACAGCGCCATCTAGTGATCAATGATGGTCCATCAATGGTGGGGGAAGGCAATATAAAAGCAAATGAGGAATTTCAAAGAAAGAAACTTTAGAAATTACTAAAATACAACGTATTTTTCTTGGCATTCCCCCTTCATGGAAACAATTTTTAAATAAAAATACTCACTCAAATATAGATAGGGAATTAGATATGGACTTTTTAATTTTTGAAAGGGTATATATGTTAGATCAAATTACTTCAAAAATTATATATGCATAGAGTAGACAAATCATGTGCAGAACGAAATTTAGAGCAGATTTATAATATTAATGGGAAAGATATACAATCAATATTTGTAAGACTTAGAAAATGCACTTTGAATAGTTAGCGTCGAGAATTTCAATTTAAAATGCTTTGTAATTACATTTATATATATTTAAAATGGTTAATAGTAATTTATGTTCTTTTTGTGGTAAATATGAAGAAACTTACGAGCATTTATTTTGTCTTTGTGAGAAAGTAAAACCAATTTGGGAAGAGTGTGGGAATTTATTTAATTTAGTAGAGATTAAATATATAAATTGGAAAGGTATCCAAGGAACAGTTATTAAATCATATAATAACCCCCCCCCCCCCCCCCCTCCCCCCTCCAGGATCTTGAAAGCATCGATATTCGGGCACTCGCCATCTCTCATTCGGACAATCAATACATCACATTCTGGCACTCGCCATCTCATTCGGGCACTTTCCGTCTCTCATTCGGGCAATCAGCATCCCACATTCTCATTCGGGCACTTGCCATCTCATTCGGGCAATCAACATCTCACATTTAAGTTTATCAAATCTCCTTCCAAAGTATGCACCAGATTGCATTATTTTGAATGAAAATTGCAAAAGCTCCCTATATACCGTGGGAGGGGGATACCCCCTAGCTCCCACACCCTCCCCCGTGGCGCGCTTCGCGCCTTCGGGCTTGGTCGCTCCGCTCCCTCGCATGATCACGCCCCACCCGATATTCGGGCAAAAGACGCTAGTCCCCCTGGAAAAATATGCAGCTACGCCCATGACGAGGCGTGGGACATTGTGTTAAATAATTATTGTTTTCGTTCTCAACTCCTGCCTTTGACATTGAGGTTGACGAGGAGAATGACGTCGACATTGACAACATGTGATAAGTGAATGGAAATTTCATATTTGTTTTTTTCATTATGAAATGTAAAAAAATTCAAGATTGGTCGATCATGTGGTGACGGAGGTCAATTCATGACATGTATACACAATTGCGTATCAATCAAAAATTAGGTCTTGGGTATGCACCAGATTGCACAATTTTAGGTCCAATAATGAAAAATCGCACTACTGTGGGAGGGGGACACCCCCCTCCCACACCCTCCCCCCCTCGGTCGCTTCGCTCCCTCGCAATGCCCCCCCCCCCCCACTTTTTAGTAGCTGTTGACGCCCTTGTGTATGTAAGTGTTTTTTGTTGGTGTTTTTTTTTAGGGGGGGGGGGGGGTTTCCCTCCTATTTTCCCCTTTTTATGTTCATGCTTTCTTCATGCATGCATGTTTCATGCTTTATTTGATGTAAAACAGTAAAAGTTCATTTGTATTATTTAGATGTGAATGTAAAATCATATTCTATCATGCAGATTATTTTATGTACTGATTTTGTTATTGTTTGTAAAAAGCAATGAACAAAATAAATATCATTGAAAACAAAAATCAATATAAAATCGTTGCAAATTGTAAACATAAACGGGGAAAGAACCAATATACCTAAACAGCTTGTTATGGTTGGTTGATCATCAATTCACGCACTATGCACCCAAACAAATATGCACCCAAACAAAAACACATGTGTTACAAATGTTTCTTCGATAGAGATTAACTGTTATGATTCAGTTCAATTAATTCAATTCAATTCAACTCAAGTCAATCCAATGCAATTCAATATAATTCAATATAATTCAATACAATTCAACTCCATTCAATTCAAGTTACTTCAAGTCAATTCAAGTTAATTCAATTTAATTCAAGTAAATTCAATACATTTCAAGTAAACTCAAGTAAATTCAATACATTTAATTCAAATAATATGACTTGACTTGACAAGTCAAGTCATATTAGTTGAATTTAATTCAATTTGAATTGATTGATTTTTCAATCCCCACAATGCATGTGGGTCTTATCATTTAACACAACAATGAATGTACAAAAGAAAAGGGGTATTAAAGGGAAAGTTGAGTTTTGGTATAGAGGGCGCTACACCGAATATTTTTTTGGTGAGATAATGAAAAACTGAGTGTCAAATTTGAAAGAGCATACAATTTAAGTGACAGAATAAACTTTATTTGATCAAAATCGGTTCAGAAACGGCTAAAATATCCATAAACATAACCATTTGTAATAAATGTGGGGCCCCACAAATATTCGATAATTTTGAACCGGCAGTTAAACCATGGACCCTACTACTGAGTACTAGTAGGGTCCATGGTTAAACAAATGTAAAACATGTTTCCTCTTTACAACATTTTACAAAAGAGGTTTTTTAATAGCCGTTGATTATCTCTCTATCTAATCACTATTTCAACAAAACATCACATGGACAATATTTTATTTCAAATGGTGAAACCAATTAGTTTTTAGAGAGCGCCCTCTTGATTTTAACGGCTCTTTTTGAATGATAACAGGCTTATACGTAGTCGTTTGTAATTTTGTATTCCTTTCGAGCATGGTGGAGTTATAACTATTAGTTTGTAATGTAATGGTGCAGGTTTTGGTTACTAAAATTCAGTTTGACCAAAACTGGTACTCTCTATACCACAAATCAACTAGCCCTTTAAAGCCAAATGATCAATTAATAGTAAGTTGGTTTGTTGGCCAAATTGTTATAATCCATATTAGTAAAAAAATATTCTTTCGGGTGATAAAAGAGTTACATTTCATTTTTGTTTGTGTGTGTGGGGGGGGGGGGGGGGGCGTTTCCCAAAACTGTCCAATGCTGACTTTGCCGCCTTTGACACTGAACACATGACATACGTCTAACACTCAATGACCATGCACCAACAAGGACAAATACATACAAATGACATAACTCCAATGACAGGACAATATTCATGCTTTTATAAAGTTTACTCGTAATTATTTGCACATTGATTACATGTACATGCAGACATGTACATGTTAGAGAACACACAGAAAGTAACGTTGTGCTTCGGTTACATTGTTTTGTCTAAAGAAGTTAATCATTAAGTGTGCAAACACAGTATACCCTTGAACATGTTGCATTGCAATTGACTTTAGCCAAGGTATGTTATGACACTCTTGGGGGTGGGGGGGGGGGGGGGGGGCAAGGGCGGATCTAGCTTTTTTGCTAAGGGGGGGGGGGGGGCGTTTGACGGGGAGAGCCCTCTCGGCGATTTTTGTTTGTTGCTATTTTGAACCCCCGTAAGTGATTTTTTTTCTCACTTTTTTCACTGATACATTTTCACTTGGCAGCCCAAGGGGGGGGGGGGGGGGGGGGGGGGGGGGTGGCAAGAGGAGGATAGCCAACATAATTTCCAGGAGGGGCCGAGGCAGCATGACTTTGTGTTACCATGTTAAAGGGGTATAAGTACAGTTTTGGTAAGGCTGAACTTTAGTAACCAAAACCTGCGCAATAAACATTAGAAACTAATAGTTATAACTCCACCATGCTCGAAAGGTATATAATAAGAACATTACAAACGACTAAGTAAAAAGCCTGTTATCATTCAGAAATAGCCATTCAAATGGGCGCTTTCTAAAAAAGCATTGGTTTCAACCATTTTTCATTCAAAGTTATGCATGTGATGTTTTGTTGAAATAATGATTAAATAGAGAGATCATCAACAATTACTATTTAAAAACCTCTTTTGAATTTTTTTGAAAAAGTGTAAGCAATTTATACATTTTTTAAAAAATCATCGAAAAAATCTGGGCCCCAGATTTATTCCGATCGGATATATTTATTGATATTTCAGCCGTTTCTGAACCGATTTTGATCAAATAAAGTTTATTCTGTCATTAAAATTGTATGCTCTTTCAAATTTTACACTGTTTTTCATTATCTCACCAACAAATTATTTCGTGCAGCGACCTCTATACTTAAACTGAACTATATACCCTTGAAAAACAGTGTTCTGTTTTTGTTTTCGTTTTTTCTTGAACATAATTATTCATGTATTACACTTGTTTTATTTGTTTAATGTCGAAGTTAGCATTGTATTTTGGTTTTGTATGATATGATATCGTCATCAGTGGCGCAATTCAAGTTTAATTTTGGGGGAGGGGGTGGGGATAGACGCCATTTCTTAATTGAACCCACTTTATTTTCTTTGTTTTATCAATCTATGGGGCTCATGTAGCATGCCCGCCTCTGGCCTGGGCCACCAGCTACCTGTGGCCAGAACCATGGGCGTATAATAGGGGCACGTTCTTCTCTGGGGGGAGGGGGCTGAGGTATTTTGCCTGAATTTTCGAATTTTCACCTGACAAGCCCCCCCCCCCCCCCCCCCCAAAAAAAGGTCTTCGCCTCCTTGATGCCTGAAAATGACATGTTTTTAATAGTTAATTTAGTATTAAAAAAAAAAAATGGCCCGAATATGAGGCGATTTTGCCCGAATATGGCCGGTTTCAAAACCCCAGTGCAGGGCTGCAGCCCCCAGCCCCCTCCCACCGCCTCCTGGCCAGAGCCACACAAAACATATTAGATTTTTAAGTACGTAACTGTCAGACTGCTGTTCGTATTTTAAAGGGATAGTTGAGTTCTGGTAACGAGAGAACAGTTTTGGTCAAACTAAATTTTAGTAACCAAAACATGTACCATTAAATTATAAACTAATATTTGTAACTCCACCATGCTCGAAAGGAATACAAAATTACAAATGACTAAGTAAAAAGCCTGTTATCATTTAAAAAAAAGAGCCGTTAAAACTCAAAAGGGCACTCTCTAAACACTCATCGGTTTCAACCATTATAAAAAAAATATTGTGCATGTGATGTTTTGTTGAAAATTAATAGTGATTAGAAAGAGAGATAATCAACTATTTAAAAACCTCTTTGTAAATATTTGAAAAGAGGAAGCATTAAAAAAAAAAAATTCACGGCTGGTTCAAAATGATTGAATAATTGTGGGGCCCCACAATTATTACAAATGGTTATGTTTATGGATATTTCAGCCATTTCTGAACCGATTTTGATCAAATAAAGTTTATTCTATCATTAAAATTGTATGCTCTTTTGAATTTGACACTCGGTTTTTAATTATCTCACAAAAAGATATTTTGTGTAGCGCCCTCGATACCAAACTCAACTATCCCTTTAAATAAATTCATAAACATTTATATCATTATTAAAGCTGCACATCATTATATTTAATAGCTAATTTCATTAAATAATTCCAAATGAAAATTAATAGCAATAAATCAGAAGGGTTGCCGGCGTAGAACGTTATTATTTCTAATACAATCATACTTGATGGTGTACAATATCATTATCATACAATTATTCTTGAACAAATTAATTTTCAATGAAAAAAAAAAGCAAATATTGAAAATAGTTACATATCAATTTTGTTTGCAATACAGTAAGCTTCTTTGCTCTATTGAGACTATACGCAGAATCCTTGAACCGGCTGAATTAATTTCTCCGTTTAATATGTAAGCCTATGGTCCGATTATTCTATATTAGCAGTGGCGTGCCCAAACCGGGGGAGGTGGGCGGGGGGCGTCCGTGGTCCCCAATTTGGCATCCAATTCGGCATTGAACACAAAACATCTGAGATATTTGGTAAAAAGTGGACGGAGCTGAATTGTGAATATATGTGCAAACAAAAAAGAAGCCTGGTGTCCTCTTAATTCATGCGTCAATCAGTTGGAAATGATTGTCATAATGTTTAAGTTTCATGAGGCTCCGCTTCTGGACTTATACATTATGTAAAGGGTCCCTTTTAAGATTTAAAGTCGGGCTCCTGCATCCCATCCGTTCAAGACTATATTTGCCAAGTCGGGATCCAGGCCCTATTCATGGACCCCCTCCAACATGTTCAACAGCCATATTTAAGTGCAGACGCCCCCGATGGGACCCAACCTGTTGTAGGATTTCTCGCTGAAGCATCGTCATGTGCATGCGCGAAAATTAACCCATTGAAATATCCACCGAACGATTAAGGAGGATCCACCCACTGGACCTCAGGCAAGATCCCTACTGAGGGGCTCGCTTTACCCTAACCATTCAGGAGGTCTTGCAAAGACCCTGAAACAAACTTTCGGTCAGGAACCCCTGTGTATATGCCCACTCATTCAGGACTTCCCATCTTGTCCGCTAACATGAGCTATAAATGAATTCACATATCTTAACATAGATCTTAATATTTCAGAGTGTCCATACATCAAATGTTTCCGGGGTTCTGCCCCCTGGACCCCCATTAGGACCCCAAAGTGGTCATGGTGGTTGCTCCTTGACCCAACCCATTTAGCATTGTTCAGGGCTTTGCAATATCAAGACGCTTTGATTTTTTTAAAATACAGAATATGACGTTTTGTCCCTTACTGACATCTAGGCAGTTCCAAATTGCCAGAATCTAAAAGCTTCCGGGGTTCCGTCCCATTATCCACCGACGGGGGCCCTAGGGCGGGCACCATGCAACCATCTGTTCAAAGGCTTTGCGTCAAGACGTCGATCGCTAGCTAAGCTCACACGATGTCCCCACGATGAATACAGGTGTCATTTGATTGAAAACTATGTTGTTGCTTCCAGTCGTCGAATCATGGGCAGGCTACTGAACATAGATGATTACCGGATTAGTCTACTTTGTCATGTACATTTGGGTTGTCTTTATGTTATCTATGCTTTTGCGGTACCTTTTCGTGAGCGAATACTTGAAGTCTCTTTGTGTATGTCTTCCATGCTATCTACAGCATAGTTTTGGTTGTTATCATCGTCGACATCATCGTCGACATCATCATCTACTTTCTTTCGGGATATCCACCACTGCTTGAATGACATCCCGACGACACAGCTGAAGATGACGACGGCCCCGATGGCCGTCAGGAAACTGGGAACGACTCCGTAGATGAGATACTCGAGTATGAAGGAGAACATGATGTCACATGAGTGCACTATGGATACGGTAGATGCTCGCTGGGTCTTGAGCGCGAGGAAGACCAACGACAGACAAATTGAAACAACCACGCCATTGCCTATCAGGATGATGCGCTCCCATCCGCACCTAGGAATGGTCCACTGATGGAGAACGGAGGTGATTGTGAACGAGAACGGAATACCAACGAGCCCGAACGCGAATAGCATGGCAAGTGGGGACACGCCGTATACACCCATCTTGCGCGACGTAATGAGGATGAGGGCAATCATCATCGCGGAGCATAGAGAAAGGAACGACCCAAGAGCGACTTCCTTCGATGCGGGGTCGACGGAACTGACGCCACCGAAGAGGAACTCGGGCTGGGCAACGAGCACGACGCCGCCCAAGGTCACAACTGAGAGGAGCGTGTCGAAGAGCGAGCAGGACTCCTTCAGGAGCACCCATCCGAAGAGACCCGCGAAGACCGTACTGGTGTACTGGATGGACTTGGCGCTACCGACGGGCATGATCTGGAAGCAATAATACATTACAGCAGTGTTGATAGAGCCAATAATGGCGCGCAGGAATAGAAGAGCGTACGCGGCCTTGGTGTAGCGGTGAATTGGGACCTTCTGAAGAACAATAAGCGGGGTGCTGAACATCAGTTGGATGGACACCCGTGCGAAAGCGATTTGGTTCGAACCAACTGAGTCCGACAGATATGCAACCCCCATGGCGGATAGAGATTGAAGGAAAGCAGATAACAGGGTGAAGAATATGCCTCGCTGAGCGGACACGAACCCGAAAACGAATCGCACCATCCCACAAAGCGCACTTCCATGAGTGCTGATGCTATTGTCACTTCCGGTGGTACGACCTCCAGTTATTTTATCATTTTCACTATTATGGTTGCGCACGCGTTCGGTCTTTACTCCGATTTGACCGCCAATTACGTCATTTTTGAGATCATGATCTCCAATGATGTGCGAGATTGTTCCATGACAGTCCTCATTGCTACCGTCATATGCTTTATTGTCCAAACCATTTGGCGTTGTACAGTCATCAAGATCATGGGTTATGCTAGTAGTATTCATGGTTCATTTTTGTCTGCCTCCAGCCCTCCACTATAGTATACCACACGATTGGAGTTTCATTTCGAAAATGACGATGACGAGTCCTTTATCAGTTTATTGATGCAAGAGACAGCTTCTTGTGAATTATACTCGATCACGATTCTCATAATTGACCAGTTTTCTTCAATTGATTCTCGATTACTATTACAGCAAAGCAAAGTGTTTATTCATGAAGGTACATATGCTTATGCAACATGTTACTGCAACGCATGAAATTACACTGGAGGGTCGTGATCTGACGAGTGGTATTTACGTAATATAGTCACATATCTTTTCAAGATACTCCTTGGACTCTATACTAAGAAGTGTGGTCCATGCATGTTTCAACAAACAAAGGACTACATATTATGTACTCGTAATTAAAGTGATCCATTAGCTTTATAGGGTTTCCCCAGTGGCGTAGCGTGGTCGGACTGATTGGGGGGCACGCAAAATTATTGGGGGGCACACCTTATGTATTTCTTTGTTTTTTCAAAAAATGGCCCCTTATGTTTTCTATTGTTTTTTCAAAATTATTGGGGGCACAGGCCCCCCCCCCCCGCCCCCCCCGCCCCCCCCCCCCCCTTGCTACGCCACTGGGTTTTCCAACAGTGATACTATAGAGACATACATACAGTAATATACCAATATCATTGTAAGATTCTTTTGGATACTCTGTGATAGATACATACAGAGTGTCCCAGATAAAACGAAACCGGATTTCATGGCAGAAATTTTCTGTCAAAATGAATAATTTCTTTGATGAGATATACATGAATTAAAAGCTCCGTTTCTCTTCCTTCATTTGATGTAGCCTACAACTTATGGCACATAATTCACGCATGACTAAATTAGAACAATGGAAATTGGTGTCACCAAAATTCCATTTGCACGCAGAAATTGCAGGTTTGGGTGAGTTTTTAGGGTAGTAAACTTACTTATTTTGAAAAGGGACAAACACCGCATACAAATTCATATTTGTATATTTTATATGACACCTCATGATTAAAAAATAAATGATTTATGCCAGAGAACGAGTACAATGAAAACTTGCTTGATTTCAGCCCAAATGAGTAACTTTGCTGATCTAGCATGTTTCCCATGTTTTCCCTGATCCCCATGTTTGTGTAAGTTCACTCATGCATCAAGTCCATTGTCAGCTGCTAAGTCAGGAAAGCTGAGCGACTTCTACTCAACTATCTAGTAGACCACTGTAACGTTACCTTGTGAAAATGAGGGTGATACTTGATGTCGGATTGTATATACTGCCCATTGATTTTGACTACATGGAACGCTTTTCATTCAATCATAAATATCTCCATATTTAAGGAGACAGCATAAATTTGAACCATCAAAATCCGTTTAATGCTTTCGTTTATACCGTAAGCCAAACAGCAATGCACAGCATGACTTGTACAAGACAAACGAGAAGCTCTATGATCATGATAATGATTTTGATTGAATTTGACAAAGTTAATGTATCACTTTAAGTATAGGTATCACATGCCTACTATCTCGTGCCGCCTAAGCAAATACAATTATGACAGTCCTTCGTTCCTGAATGTTAAGATATCAAGCTCAAATCAATTGTTTTCATGTTCCATATGACTCATTCAAATGGATTTTGGAAGCAAAAGATGAATTTCTGTGCAAATAATACACGATCAAGTCCATGTAATGTAGGTATATATCTAACCACAAAGCGTGAAGTATATTAGCAGTTTGGTAGACGTATACCCGTATCTTCACATGTAATTATTATTTTACCTTGAATAATCGATTTGGTGGATTTGATGGGTTTATTTCTAACTGAAGGTATATTTCCTTCCAGCATTCAATTGAGAACGAAACATAAAGCTCTGTCGCTTTGGTCAATGTATATAGGTTTTTTTCTGGGTTTCGGATGACGTTCGCCTTAACCCCATCGCACACAGAACCGACTCGATCCGATCCGACCATGCCGACTGGTTTTCAATAGGGCTATAGTGTCTGGTTCGATCTGTCGGAGCCGATTCAACATGTTAAAGGGGTAGTACAGTTTTGGTAAGGCTGAACTTTAGTAACCAAACCTGGACAGTAACATTATAAACTAATAGTTATTACTCCACCATGCTCAAAAGGTATACAAAATTACAAACGACTAAGTAAAAAGCACGTTATCATTAAAAAAGAGCCATTAAAACACAAGAGGACGCTCTCTAAAAAGGCATTAGTTTCAAACATGTTTATTACATGTTTCATACACAATTATGCATGTGATGTTTTATTGAAATAATGATTAAGTAGATATATCATCAACAACTATTTTAAAAACGCTTTTGAACATTTTTGAAAAAGTGTAAAAATTGTTTACATTTTTTTGAAAAAATCATCTAATTATTTGGGCCCCAAATAATTATAAGATCAGATATATTTATTGATATTTCAGCCGTTTCTGGACCGATTTTGACCAAATAAAGTTTATTCTGCCATTAAAATTGCATGTTTTCTCAAATTCGACACTCAGTTTTTCATTACCTCACAAAAGAATTGTGATGTGCAGCGCCCTCTCTACCAAAACTAAACTACCCCTTTAAATCGGCCCGATTGACTTCCGACTGGCTTCCGGAGTTGGAGTCGTGAGGTGAGGCAACGCACATTCGATCCAACTGAAATCGTGTCGGCTCTGTGTATGTTTGGCTTATAAAGATGTTAATATAATTAGGCCTAAGACAGACCATACCAAATTGTATAAGTTATTGTATTAACATTCCAAATCCAAGTCATTCTTGCATCATCATCATCACCATCATCATCATCATCATCATCATCATCATCATCATCATCATCATCGTCATCATCGTCATCATCACCACCACCATCACCATCATCATCATCATCACCATCATCACCATCGCCATCATCATCATCATCATCATCACCTTCCACATCATCATCATCATCATCATCATCATCATCATCATCATCTCACCATCACCATCATCGCCATCGCCATCATCATCATTATCATCATCAGTATCATCATCATCATCATCATCATCATCATCATCATCATCATCACCATCATCATCATCACCATCATCACCATCATCATCATCATCATCATCATCATCATCATCATCATCCTCATCGTAGTATTACTCATCATTGTCATCACCATTTACTTCAAAACATGATTTCGGGGGGCTATTTTTAAAAGTAGGGGGCAAAATCGCCCTGTATTTCCTGCCCTGAATTGAACACTATGTTATTAACTTGTATCATTGACACATTGATTCTGATTCATGTTTTATTTTCATTGCTTATAGTTATATTCTGATGGTGATGTCAGCGCTGACGTGCCATCTGAACTGGGACGACGATGTTGTTAATAATCAGTGGCGTAGGTATAAGGCGGGGGACACAGATGAGTAATAGGGGACAATGTATTTCTTTAATACAACATAAGTGGACAATCCTTTAAAAATAACGCAATGCATAATAGTGTGCCCCTCACTGATTTGCTTGCCCCCAGTTGGTCCGACCACGCTTTGTCACGGAAGAGGCGCACACACCTCCCCTTAGCTACATGTAGTTGATAGTGCAGCGTAGCTTCGAAGAGGGGGTAGGGGGGGGGGGGGCACGTGCCCTAATGATTTGACAAAAACAATACAAATTATTAGTGTAAAATCTGTGAAAACAAAGAAATTCATAAGGTGTGCCCACCCCCCCCCCCCCCAATCATTCGCGTACCCCCCCCCCCCGGCCCCAACCCAAATGAGTCCGACCAAGGTACGCCACTCTGACTGCTGGTCATGTATATACGGACATGTAAGGAGATAATAATATAGGTTTTCTCGGCCAATTTCGTAAGCTTCTCATTCGTTTTGATAAGCGTGTCATTCAATTTCGCGAAATTGAGCTGAAAGTTTGCAATTGTAATTCAAAAGTGCATTTTGTTCATACGATTTAGCTCTTCGGTCAAGTGATTTACCCCTTTTAGCATTCACATTAAAAAAAACACGCTATTTGCATTCAATTTCGCCAACGGATTTCACGGAAGGCGGTATTACGTTATCACGAATTTTCTCGCTTTAAATTGAATGAAAATGTTACGAAATAGAAACACGTTTTTAATCGAATGCAAACAAAATGTTTTCGAATGATTGTTATATGAATTCGAATGCTAAAAAAAGAATTTGAACTGCAAAATACAGCTGCGGTGACAAAATCGGCGAAATTGAATGCACACAAAATGAATTCGTGTGGCCAACTTAAGAAATTGACCGAGAAATCAGATGAAGCCCACATAGTTCACATAATTGTATACACTATTTATCTACCATGATCGGCCATAAAGACACATTAATTCCATATGACCTCAAGATAAATTAGCAAGGCTAGTGGTATATCAAGAATAAGACATTGACCCTTTTTGTATTCAAATGCTTTATTGCACATTACGTGATGTTTTATTGCGCCATTATATGATTAAATTGCTATTATAATGATTTTTTTTCCCTTGGCCCCATCCGAGGAACTTTATTTCAGTATAAGATATGCAAGTTATATATTGTTACATGATTACACATTTTATATAATACATATATACATTTATGCATACATACATAGTATGTATCAGGCCCGTAGCCAGGATTTTGAAGGGGGGGGGGGGGGGGGGGGGTGTCCGTCGCCCAAAATTTTTGAGGCCGAGGCCGAGACCACTGGTGTAGTTGTGTTAGCGAGGGGGGGGGGGGGGGGGGGGAGGTTGGTCGTCAACAAGACCGCTAATAAAACGTACGACAAACCTTCGGCATTGTATCATAGGCGTCGATTTCTTCTCGCCATTTGGGGGGATGACACGTCATTTCGACCATCTTCGTCGAGGGAGCGAAGCGACCAAGCCAGCAGGTGGGTGGAGGGGCCGGGGGTGGGGGGGGGGGGGGTGAATTTAGGGGACACAACATATTTTTTAACCGAATGGCACCTATTTCGTGATCGGACATTTTGTGCACATAATGCACTCGGTTAGCACTTTGGCCCCAACAAATATCAATGGGGGTCCAGGGGGCGGAGCCCCCGGAAGCTTTTGGATTTCCGATATACAGAAGTAAAGATATTATTCATAATTAGATTCCCATAGTTAGCTATTAAATAATTAGATTATTTTAGTGCGCATAGCGAGAAATCCTGCATAAGTGTGTACAGCGGATTGGGCAGATGGCCTTAATGGGGGTCCAGGGGGCGGAGCCCCCGGAAGCTTTTGGATTCTCGATATTCTGAAGTAAAGATATTGTTAATTATTAGATTCCCATATTTAGCTATTTAAGTTATAGAATAGTGAGCTCTATTTTGATGCACACAGCAAGAAATTCTGTATTCGTACAGGGGATTGGCTCAGATGGCCAATGCGGGGGTCCAGGGGGCGCAGCCCCCTGAGAGTTTTGGATTTGGGCACTTATTACTCTCAAAATGTGGTTTAAACAAGGCTTTTCTGTCAACTTTCACATAGTGAATCAGAGGGGGTTATATATGTCCCTTAATTGTAGTGTTATTTTATATTTCTGAACCCCAAATATTGGGGGGGGGGGGGGGGGGATAATAATACAGGCCATCCCCCCCACCTCAAATATGGGGGGGGGGGATATATCCCCCCATCCCCCCCCCCCCCGTGATCGACGCCCATGCATTGTCTTCACTCTTCACATGTACTCCACCTGCAGGATTGACAAATTCATCGCCTTTAATGGTTTTATTTACCTTACCAAACTTTACACACAATGTTCGAAACTCAATGTAAATTGATCCCGAGTTATAACTTCATACGTGAACATATTGTATCGATGCAAAATACTGCTGAAAACTATACTATATAACGCCTGTGTAATAAAATGAGAGTCAATATATAGGACCTACATTTTTGTTTATCCAAGTAGAATCTTCTCCAGAGGTTAAAGTGACGATGGTACACGTGAACATAATTATATTGTTACAATTGATACACTTTAATTATACGAAAATGTGTTTGGATTACTCTTCGAATCTTTGTATCATGACTAAATTATAGTTTCAGTACAGATGCCAATCAACTTTTAGTTTAAATATATCGTATTTAAAGGGATCTAGCAACTTTGTTGAAATATCGACCTGTGCAAAAATTGATGAAAGGTTGATCAAATATGTATTGTTGTGATGTGATATCCACTGAGTAATGTGTAAACATGTCACGTTAAATAAATGCCACATGGCCAAGTAAAGCACAAAGTGATATTCGCCAACTCATTGCACTGACTTTGTACACAGTTATAACTTTCCAGTGGATGTTTAAAAATCCGAACACTTCAGTCGTAAATACCCTTTTAACGAAAGGGAAATTCGAACAAAAATGAAACCTGTTCCATGCTTCTATTGGCAATGCGAATAAAAAGAAGAAAAGACAACCACTGGAGTTCCAAATAAGATTTGTGGATTTGGACAATGTTACTAAATCCCTTTATTGTTTCAAAGGGATTTATTTTCAAATTCAAGCGAGGCTTGAATTAGTGACAAATCCTTTGGATTTTAATGTAGATCTTTGAAATGAAAACATAATATAGGCATACATATAGTCCGATTATTTTTGTAGTAGATAAATAACTATTTTACTTTGCACACATCTTTAACTTCGAATCACTTTTTTTCATTTGAAATGTTTTTCGTGAGCGAATACTTGAAGTTTCTCTGGGTATGTCTTCCTGTTCCCTGCTGTCCACAACAACTTGTTGGTTGTTGTCATCGTCAACATCATCGTCATCATCATCACCATCATCATCGTCTAGTTTCTTTCTGGAGATCCACCACTGCTTGAATGACGTTCCGACAACGCAGCTGATGATGACGACGGCCCCAATGACCGTCAGGAAACTCGGTACGACTCCGTAGATGAGATACTCGAGGATAAAGGAGAACATGATGTCACAGGAGTGCACTATGGATACGGTTGAAGCTCGCTGTGTTTTCAGCGCAAGGAAGAGCAGAACCAAGCAAAAGGTGGTAACCACGCCGTTGCCTAGCAGGATGATGCGTTCCCATCCGCATCTAGGAATGGTCCACTGATGGAGGGTGGAGGTGAGTGTGAACGCAATAGGAATGCCAATGATCCCATACGCGAATAGCATGGCAAAGGGAGACACGCCGTACGCACCCATCTTGCGCACCATAATGAGGATGAGCGCATTCATCATCGCGGAGCATAGACAGAGGAACGAACCTAGGACGACTTCCCTCGATGCTGGCTCGATGGAGCCGACGCCACCGAAGAGGAACTCGGGCTGTGCAACGAGCACGACGCCCCCCAAGGTCATAACTGCGAGGAGCGTGTCGAAGAGCGAGCACGATTCCTTCAGTAGCAACCAGCCGAATAAACCCGCGAAGACCGAACTGGTGTACTGGATGGACTTGGCGCTGCCGACGGGCATGATCTGGAAGCAAAGATACACAACGATAGAGTTGATGGATCCGATGGTGGCGCGCAGAAATAGTAGAGCGTACGCGGTCCAGGAGAAATGGCGAAGCTGGATCTTGTGAAAAACAATAAGTGGGGAGCAGGACATCAGCTGGATTGTCAACCGCGCGAAAGTGATTTGATTCGGACCAACTGAGTCCGACAGATATGCGATCCCCATAGCGACCAGTGATTGGAGGAAAGCTGACAGCAATGTTAAGAAAATGCCTCGCTGAGCGGACACGAATCGGAACGCGGCTCGCACCGTCCCGCAACGCGCACTTTTGTCACTTCCGGTACATTGACTGTTGATGCGTTCGGCTCCATTTCTTTCGTCACTTTCATCATCATTCTGATCACCCAGGCTTTCGGTTATTTCCTTGCATTGACCACTAACTATTTCGTCACTTTTGCGATCATGATCACAACTACTCTGCTCCTTTAATACAGTTACCTCACGTTCCTTAAATTTGCCCCTGGTCTGCGAGATCGTCCCATGACAGCCCTCGTTGCTACTGTCATATGCTTTATTGTCAAAACCATTTGACTGAGTACAATCATGGGTTGTGCAAGTGGTATTCATGGTTCATTTTTGTTCGCCTTCTCATATATGAAAGACAGTATGTCAAGTAGAGTTTCCTTTTCGAGTAACACCCATGCATGTCCTATGCTTTATTTCAGTTGAATGAACGGGATGCAAGTTACAATAAGTTGTTTCTCGTGAATTACACCTCCTAATAAGAGTCCAAGGGGGTCACATTGAAAACACAAGAACAAATAGACCAGATTTCCTTTTCCATACTGGATGATTATTACAGCAATATATTATGTGAAGGCATAATGTTCTAGTCAGAAATATTTATAAAAATAATCTGACTATATACAGCACGGTGTAAGACGGTCAGCGGATCAAAACACAGTCTCCAGTATAACAGCCATATTATAGAACAGAGACCGATTTTCGGTAAATTAATGTTCATGCAACTGCAATGGATAGAATGACCTTCTGTATAGGGCCAGCCGAGACATGTTTACTTTAAGTAATTTATCTGTTAAACCATGGACCCTACTAAAGAAGTATGGTACATGCATGTTTGAACAAACAAATTCTAGAAGGAGCATGTATACCATTCCAATGATTAAGCAAATTTTACGCGAAATTGTGCTGCATCACCTTTGCAAATAAACAGTCTGACATGCAGCATACTCATCAATTATATATCAGCAAATAAATTGGTTTATAAATTTGAATTTGATTATAATATAAACATAATTTTCATCCATAAGAATATGCAATACATTATCATAAAACCCTATCGTTTGTGATCAAAATAATTGATGTGGAATATACAGTAAATAATCACCTTTTGGTTTCAGGCGATGGAAAACTTTGCTTCTACTCCGTTGGGAGATAGTAAGCAAATAATTACCGTTGGTGAAGGTGATTGGACAAACTATCACTTCCTCGGCGATCTGAATACATGTACGCTATCTTTCCTCAGCTTCGCTTCGGAAAGATAGCTACATCCAGATTGCCTCGGAAGTGATAGTTTGTCCAATCACCTTCACCAACGGTAATTATTTGCTTACTATCTCCCAACGGAGTAGAAGCAAAGTAGTTACTACTTATACATCATTGATATCCAGTGGTGTAGCGTGGTCAGACTGATGGGAGGGGGGGGGGGGGGGACACCGAATGATTGGGGGTGCACACCATCAATGTTTGTCTTTATTTCTACACATATTTCGCCCTTTTAATTGGTTAAATTTATACAATTTGTATTATTATTATTATTTGTATTGTTTGGTGTGTGTGTGTGTGTGTGAGGGGGGGGGGGGGGGGGGAGGGGGGGGGGGACGTGCACCCTGTGCCCCCTCTTAGCTACGCCACTGTTGCTATCTTCTCAAGATATAGAAGTAGTGTATAGAAGATTATGGATCAGTGAGTATAGTTATTATGCCAGCCTTGTTTCAACGCGGTAGTCTGAGAAAAATGAAATCAGTGAGCGATTGAGACGTTTAGCTTATTTGTTTGTAATTGTTCATAAAAACCCCATCAAGATTTCCAACTGGCTCCCACGTCAAAAACAAGGATGGTGGTCCGGTTAGGAGGGGTTAGGACCAAATTTCAACCAAGCGTACCTGGGAACGGGTACGCTGCGACCATCGATATGATTTTATGCTGCAACGTAACCCGCGGTCCTACCGTTCCGTTCCCGCCTCTACCAGTACACTAGACAGAAAAATCCTTCTCGCTATAGGGGTCCTTTAAAATTATGACGTCATACTATTCCCTCATCTATATAGAGAACGGGCGAGAACAAAAAATCGTCAAAGAACCCTCGAAACATTGGCTGATTTTTCGGACTACCATTACACCTGTTGTAGTGGATGTGTGGATGTGTACTGCATGCTGCGCCTACTTTGTTTTGCATGCTAGCCTGCCTTGGAAATTAGAATGAAGTTAGGAAAGAAAGAAGACTGAAGACGTTGATGAACCAGTATCATGATACGAGAAAATGATGCCAAGGCAACAAATAAAGAGTGAGTTAGTTAGTTATCTTATATTGGGCTTTATATTAAAAGGACTTGTTGACCCCGTGTTGATGTGGTCGTGAGAGTGGGCATGCGGATGCGGCGCGGCCCGCCTACCGCCTGGGGTCCGATCCACCAGCAATCGGGGACCCGTTCGAGCTCCAGCCCTTCAATCAAGCATGGGGGGCCGGGCATGGGGTAATAAACTGCAGTATCCCTTGAAGTTCAACTCTATAAAGTCTAATTTGCATGTGTATTTTATGGTGTTCATGTTCGTTATATATAATTAGTAAATATCCAGTGTATCTTGTTTCTTTCTCCTTTAATTCTTTCTACAGGTACTACAAGACTACATGCCAAATGTTCAAAATCAAAATCAAACATTTAAATAGATGATCACCTATGTTTTGTATGGTTTATGATTACTTCTTTTTGTTTGTTGTTGTATTTGTATAGTTTAGTTTCTTAGTTTATCTTTAACCAATTCAGAATCTATTTAGTTAAATGGGTCTGGTAACTATATATTGACATAAACTTGCAAAAGGGTTTGAAGGGTTGATAACATGTGTCTTCCTGTGATCCGATATTTCTGCCGAACTATTTGTGAAAATGCCATGTTGAAAAATGTTGACATATGGCTGAGTATAATTATAAAAGAAAACATTAAAAGTGCCATTTGCATCTCATTGCCATATTTAAGGTTTCTACCCAGGTGAAATGATCCAAATTATAGTTAAAATTCTATTAGAAATATCTTAATATAGCAAAGAGAAATGAAGTGAATTTGATCAATTCAGACAAAGTTTCTAGATCACTTTAATACATTCTATATTGACCCCAGTATAATTATGAGCATTTTCAATATTATTAACATGTTTACTTGCCGGTTTAAAGGACTTAGTAACATTGTCCAAATCCTCAAAACTTACTTGGAACTCTAGTGGTTCTCTGAGTTAGTGAATATCACTTTGCATTTTTCCTCATATCTCAGCCCAAAAACATCCAGTTAACGTGAAATTTTCACAAATTACTTTGTGGATATATCAGATCACTCCAATACACATTTTATTAATCACTCATCACCAACAAAGTTACTAGATCTAAATCTCTTCACTAGATACAAACGTTGATTGTTTTAACCTCTTACCTACTGGAACCTAGCGGACTATGTACAGAGTCTCAGAATCAGAAAGGGAACGGGTTGATACACGCAGTGTGTGCTTTCCTTTGGCATCATGTTGAATGAATCATCACTTTGATGACAATGTTAAAACGCCCTCTTGTGGTGGGACTGATTATATTCTTGCACCTGCTGTCCCTGATAGAAGTATACAGTACAGTACACCACACTGATCTTCAGTAGGCTGACTCGATCGACTTCATCATTTTCAAATTGCAACTAGTTCTGATTTCTGAACTGTAATTGGGTTAAAGGGACTTAGTAACATAATTGTCCAAATCCTCAAAATAAATTTTTAATTCTAGCGGTTCCCTCATACCTTGTTGTATTCGTATTAACAATAACATCATGGGACAGGTTTCGGTTTTTCAAATTTCCCTTTCGTTACAAAGATATGTAAGATATGTACTCCGGGAGAGTTTTTCTTATCGTGTACAAAGTGAGTGCAGTGAGTTAGTGAATATCACCTGAATATCACTTTGCATTTTCGCTCATTACTTGGCCATGCAATGTCCATTTGACTTGAAATTTTCACACAATACCCTGTGGACATATGAGATAACAACAATATACATTGCATCAACCATTCATCACTTTTTGCACATGTCAACAAAGTTACTAGATCCCTTTAACTTGTTCCCTTTGAGATTCTGAAATCCTCATACTCATAGACACTGTACATATACCATGGTCAGGATCCTGCAGGCAAAGGGTTAAATATGTGTTTGTTATGATTTTCAAATGAATAACATTTTTTTGTTGGGGACTATAATAATCTTTAATCAAATTTTCCATGTTGAAGCTAAAATTCTGTAGATTTCTGGTCTCTGTGCGTAGCACAGAGCATAATGCATGCTACCTTTGGTGTTTGTACTTTATTATATCTGGGAATAGTGGTTTGGATTATAGTTTTACATTTCTTTCTGAAGGTCGTTTGCTCCATTAAAGCCAACTATCAGCATTGGGAAAGTAACCAAAAGCATATACCTATTGGCTAAACTAATTGATCAATATCGTTGAAATAGTATAGATAAGGGATTATGTGGCAAAATCGTTAAGTGTAGAGATCAGTTAAAAATGTTTGATGGGCCAAAATGTCAGCCCCTGTTCGGCCAGGTCGACTAGCCCGCATGCCGTGTGCCTGCTTAGCTTTTGAACTGGCAGATCTATTTCGAACATTTTATTGCTCAAATAGTGGATTTCAAAGCAGTTTTTGTCCATGTGATAATTCATGATGCAGAACTTACTAATGTTAACCCCTTGCTTACAGGAACCTGGTCAGCTATGTACAATGTCTATTGGGATTTAAGAATCTTGAAGGGAACAGGTTTCATAATAGAACTTGTGTTACAGGCTTACAGCCCACTTGTATGCCTACTGCTCTAGTATCCCCTCTGGAGGCAACCTGTACTTTTAAAGAAAGACAATTTGAATGGCAATGATACTATCAAATAAGTCATTTCCAGCTTGTTGTTGAAGATGAATTGATATTTTGAACTAATTTCCTAAGTACAAAATTATCTTTTTGCACAGAAGAAATCAAGTATCTTCCTGAATAAAACTACTTTGTAATGAAGTTATTATGCCCTTTCAAATGAACAAAATAAATAAATAGAATGAGGAAAGTTACAATGAATTTAATAAAGAAAGGAGCCTTAGGACAAATATTGTGTTTGAAAATTGCTCCGAAAGCCACATTACATGGCCCCCTCAACAGAGAAGTCATTTCAATTCATAGGGGGTAGGGACACAACGTTGACACAGGAACAGCCCTAATTTACTTTTCTCTTGAGTCTAGACTTAGCTCTGATAAACCTTTCCAGTTGAGCAGGGCTCAATACTGACACTTGCCACTTGTCAGAAAATTTGATGAAAGTTGTATTTTGGTTTCCTTATCAGGCAAGTACATTTTGTGTATATTATTCCAATGCAAGTCATATCCATAGATGCAGTTTTTATCAACAGAGAGGGTGGGAGTTGGATAATAGACAGTTTGCAAATGAAATGTACATTTGTAATTTTACGGCCAGTGTACCTTTGTTCCCGGTCACACAAATTTAAAAGGAAATCATTTTCTGGCCCAGTACTCGTGCCGCCAGCAGAATATGGTAATGCATCTAGCATTAGATCGAGGGCCATGCTCTCGACTGGATTTCCTCTATTACATGATATTTTATTCTAGTGATTGACATCAATATATTGGAGCCAATGGTTCTAATCAGGGCTGTGGTAGAGTCCACAATTACCGAGTCCGAGTCCCCAATGAAATAGCATGTTCCCATTTGTTTTACATTGTAACTCGGCTCCGGCTCTGAGTCCGAGTCATGAGACCATCAAAAGCAGTCTTGAGTCCGGACTTGACTACAGCACTGGTTCTACCTTGGTGAATGGTTGGGCTAGCTGGGCAGGTTTTGTGCTCCTCAACCCCACATGATATTCTCCCTGTAATTGAAATCCCAATCAGATGGTGGGACAGAGATTCACACAATGGACGGCGAATTGTCACAAATTTACGCACAATGCGAGGTTCATTGGCCCCCTTCAGGGGTTTCCCGTCAACCATTTATTGTCAGTCTAAATTTGTTATATTCACTCTGCAAATTTGCGGGAATCAGTTAGATTTATCAAAGGGTTTCCCCTCCCCACACAGATAATGGTCGTCATTTTGAATGCTTGTATGATAGTGATGGTCTGCTTGTATCAATATGTTTTGTCGGGGTAAATTGTTTGTGTTGGATTGTCCGAGCCAGCAAATTAAATTTCGCTCCACATGCTTCAGGGATTGCAAAGATATGCTGTGGTTACGAGGAGGCAATTTTGTTTTGTATTAAGATGCCAACGATATTCTTCTAGAAGAAAGCATGTCTTCAATCTCAAATCTGTGTAATATTAACTTTCTTAATAAAAGGGTAAATAACAATATCAAATTAACTGGACAGCCACCGCTCTATTTTGAGATGTGTACTACCACAGCCACAGGTGAAAAGTTTAAAGTTGAAACAAGATTTGTTCATCCTGTTACTTTCTCCTGTTAGTACCCTTCCTCCTGAACGGTCCTTGATTGAAATAAGGGTTTACCCTTGCAAATATAGAAATTACGTTCACCTCTTTTAAAAGAAACTTTTATTCAAACTTAAAGTGATCCATTAACCCTTTCCTTATGGGAACCGGGTGGGCTATGTCTATGGGGGTTTCAGATACTCGTGGGGAACGGGATAAGAGTGAACATATTGCGTTATTGCATGATCAATCTCAAGATGTTAAAGGGGACCCTACCTTTTTACCCCGTATCCATTGTCGGAGCAAAATAAATGACCGCTCTTTCTGTTCCCGTAAGAGGCTCTCGACCTCAAAATTTTCTTGACTCTTGTCCTTATCTAACCCATTCAGGACTGGGACCAATATAAACCCAGACTAGTTTCTATGTAGAATGCATGATAAGCCACAACCCCGTAGGTGGCTTTTGACATCAATTTTCTCTTTGACTCTTGTCCTCATTTAACCCATTCGGGACAGGGACCAATATTTTACCAGGCTGGCTGCTATGGATAGTAAGCAAATATAGATATACCACAATCCTGAAGCTGTTTTTAAAGTGATCCAAAACTTAATAAGGGTTCCTTTTTCATCATTTACACTTTTTAATTCAATCATAAATATAACTCCATAATTAAGAAGACAATTGAAAGATCAAAACCCATTTTATTCTTTTGTCATGATAAGCCTTACAACAAGGTACAAGAGAAATGTGAAAGCATAAAGGAATTTTGGTTGAATTTGACAGAGTTAATGGATCACTTCAACATCAGTTTTCTATTGTCTCTTGTCCTTATGTTTAGTTAACCCGTTCAGGACTGCCCCCAAGAATAATCACAGCTTTTGAAAATGCATGATCTAGAAAAAACAAATTGTCTTGAATGGAAGAAAACCACTTAGGCCCATTATTCACATTTTCTGTACTCTGCAGCTAGCCACCTACTGTAGACAATTAATATGTGAGGCAGGATGAATGCGCATTTAAAGGGTTAAAATAGTAGGAAGTGCAGGAGACAAACAAATATTTTCTGTTTGAAGATGGCAGTGGCTGTGAGGTTACTGACCAGGGGTGCAGCCAAGGGGGGTGGGGGGGGGGGGGGGGGCAAGGGGATATGTACCCTTGGTCCCCCACATTTGTATGTGCCCCAAGCCCCCACACATTGTATGTGCCCCCAGCTCCACATTTTATGCCCCCCCAGCCCCCACATAGTATGCGCCCCAGCCCCCACATAGTGTATGTGCCCCAGATGTTCCCCCAAAATTGTGATATGTGCTTCCTATTAAGTGACACCCCCACAAAATATGCTTGTGTCCTTACAAAAAAAGACACCCAATGTCCTCCACCAGTGGCATAGCTAAGGAGGGGGGGGGGGGGGGGGGGGAGGGGGCATGTGCCCCCCAATAATCTGACTAAAAAACGAAAAAAAACAAAATATATAAAAAATGAAAACAAAAGGGGAAAATCTGGGGAAAAATAAAGAAATAGAGAAGGTGCCCCCCCCCCAAATGATAATTTGTGCAATATGGTTCCTCCTGTAGCAACCCAACCAAAAAAGCAAAACTTGCTTGTGCCCTTCTAAAAACAAAGCCCCTAAATTCCCTAAACTATGCCTTCTACTGTATTCTGTGTGATCAAAGTCTAGAAATTAATAAACAAATTAAATTTGTATTTTGTTTGAAATTGCAAGATAAATATTTTAGAGGTAGTATGAGCATGTAAGTCAAGTGTTTGCACAAATTTCTGAAATTGGGAGGTGCGGTGTGCCATAAATTCCGAAGAGCTTGGGTAATTTTTCTGTGTAAAATGTGTTATGTGATAGAGGAAAAGAGTCCTGACAGAAATGCAGTAAAAATATTGTTCAAAAATTACAAACTTGTGCTTATTAAGTATTCAAATTTTCTATTTAACGAAGATAATCTTACTTTATTTCCTTAATTTCATTAGTTTGGATATACATACAAATCTAGGTAACATATTAAAAAGATTAATTTGAATAAAATTAAAAATGAAAGATTTGTATCAATGCCATCTACTGCATTCACATGGTAGATGCAGCTTGATTTAGTTAACTCATTGCCAACGGGTACCTGATGGGCCATGTAATATCTCTACAGGGATTGCCAAATCTAGTAGGGAATAGGTTAACCCATTGCCTATGGGAACCTGGTGGGCCATGTATTATCTCTATTGGGATTGCAAAGTTTGGCAGGGAACAGTTTAATTCAGTATGAATTGAGAGTTCCTCCTTTGATCTGTTTCTAGAGATGAAAAGTGAAGTGAGTGAGAATTTTACAAGTAAACATTTACTCGAAAAAGAAATGAAAATTGATGTTGAGGGGAAATTGAATCGCTATAATCGGAAGCCTTTCGTGGAATGGAGGTGCCCAAGGATTGATGAGTTTTGATGTTGGCTGTGTCTTACCGATGGGGAATACTTTAGGCTGTTTTTTATTCCTTATATTTGTGTGCAAGGTACAAAGTGACCCCCCCCTTTCTCTCAGTACTAGGTTCAAAACATACCAGGAAGGGGGAGGACGAAGATGAAAGGGGGGGGGGGGGGGAGGGGCAAAGAGGTTTGTGGGGGGAGGGGGCTATTTAAAAGTGGTTGCGGGCAAGAATTCTTAAAATGTGAACAGGATAAAGAAGATATTCAGTAGATTTATGGTGCTGATTATATGATCTTTACACAGAGGGCCAAGCATCCCTTTCCACACTTGCCCCCTTTCCATGCCCCCCCCCCCCCCCCCTCCTCCTTAGCTACAACACTGGTCCAACCAAGGAAGGGTCGGCACTCGGTACCCCAGATAGTCTTTTTGAGTTCCTCCTGTTCTGAACTATTTTCGAAAGTGGTAAATCAAGGCTGACTAGATCAGAAGCTCAGGTCCACTAGGGGGACTTACCTCCTCCAATGTTCCCCTCCTTCCAATGTCCCCCCCCCCCACACCCCACCTTAGCCACGACACTGGTCCAACCAAGGAAGGGTCGACACCCCAGATTTTGTCTTTTTGAGTTCCTCCCGTTCTGAACTATTTTCGAAAGTGGTCAATCAAGGCTGACTAGATTACAAGCTCAGGTACACTAAGGGAACTTATATACCCCCTTCCAATGTTCTCGTCCTTCCAATGTCCCCCTCCCACCTAGACTAGATGTAGTCTTTCGAGAGCTGATCTCCGCCACCCCGAACCCGCCAATGAGAGAGCTCTGTATACAGCATTGATCTGTACTCACTCGAGTGATCTGTACACACGAAAGACTAGATAAGGTTGACAAGGCTTTTGAATTCGTGAAAATTTTCACGACGGGCATTAGTCTTCAATACGAGTTACATTATGAACATTGTTCTCTGTGAATAATAAAATTATGATCAAAGTGAGAATCCCAGTGTCAAATGATATTGTGTTTCATTAGTGGGTGTATGAAAAGGGAAAACAACATTGATTACAAGTTGTTTTACGATAAACTATTAAGTTTGAAGAAAAAGATTTTCGGCTGACATTTGTAATTTGGTATGCAAACGCAGACTACGCTCTAAACTCACTCGATTGCATCAGTAATCGCGATCACGATATTTTGACTGTGAAGCCAGGTACCATACGTTCTGTACCGTATTGCTATATTGCATGAATGCATGCATATAATATACACACGTTTTTGTACAGCAATGTTTTGTCTCTTTTCGCCTAGCATGACTGTGTTGTGTGTGTTGCGTGTTTGTTGACATTGCACAAGGGACGTTGCACGAAAAGCCATTCCCGGGAACCAATCACCATCGCGTATTTGCGGCGTTGATTCCAATTGATCCAACGCAAGTTACTTAGAGCAACCGACACTAACAAAAAAAAAGTTGTTTTATTAGTTGCTTAATTTTTTTCTGGTCAGTTTTCTTTTTTGTTTTAATAAATATTTCCCCCAGTATTTAGACCTTCCAATATTTGTCTTCAATGTGTATTATTTTGTATGTATAAGACTAATGCATATAAAGGCTTGCATGTTCTCTTAGTAATAATTATAGACCAAACTCTAGGAAAATACACTTGTTACCCCCCCCCCCCCCCTCCCCCACACACACACACATAGGCATACTCAAATTTTAGCGGTCTCGACCGTCATTTTCCATGGTCTCGGCCTCGAAAAGTGCGAAAAACCATGGTCTCGGCCTCGAAAAGTGCGAAAAACCATGGTCTCGTCCTCGAAAACTTTTTTTTTTCTACGACCACAACCCCCCCCCCCCCCCCCCTCCCCCACACACACACACATAGGCATACTCAAATTTTAGCGGTCTCGACCGTCATTTTCCATGGTCTCGGCCTCGAAAAGTGCGAAAAACCATGGTCTCGGCCTCGAAAAGTGCGAAAAACCATGGTCTCGTCCTCGAAAACTTTTTTTTTTCTACGACCACAACCCCCCGCCCCCCCTCCCCCCGACAGAAATGTTTTCTTCAGAAGAAATTAAACCCCCTCCCCCTCTACAAAATCCTGGGTACGCCAATGCCCCTAACCACCACCACACACCTACAGTTATTACTGTTTAATATTTGGTGTATCTTCACTACAATTTGGGCAGGGGATTTGTTCAGTTACAAGTGGCATTATTTACTTTGACAGATGGTGATAATTATAAGAGTTATAATTATTGCTCCACAATCAAAATGTTTTTAATTTATTAAATGTATGTGATGTATTGTTTCCTGTGATGATGACTAAGTAAACTTAGATTTAAAGTTTTCCAACTTTGAATCTATTTTAGGTAAGGATGTTGTAGAAACGACTACACACATGTGACAGAGTCATACTCACCAAATTCATACAAACTCTCATACAAACTCACATACACACAAGCATTTCAAAACACAGTATCACAAATACACACATATGGCACAGTACACACAAATTACAGACATTCAAATGCAATCCATCATACATGTTGCAATTAGTGAAACCTCTTTAAAGTGAGGTCCTTGGGACCATGAACAACTTTGTTATATCTAGTATCCCTTTATACTAGGGTCATAAAACAAACAGATTATAAAGAGCTGGGACCAGCACAATGATCTTGTTATAAGAGGGTTTACGTTTAGTTACATCAGAGCTCTCTTTAACAAGGTTCCACTGTTCAAGGTTTACAATAAATATTTGACAGAGATATTTTAATTTATGTTTGATGGTTTAGACAGTTGTAATTCATACTGTGAATATTCCACATCATTCAAGCTATCATAATAAAATCCAAAAAAAACAAAAGGCTGTGTATATATTTTGTAGGATTCTTATTATTTTACTGAATATCATAATCCTCACATCACATCATAAGTACACAGACATATAGGACAGAAATTGAAATTTCACTGTGTCCCAGCCAATGAAAATTTGTCCTCTGAAATACATTCACTTTTTTTTTGGGGGGGGGGGGGGGATATATGGAAAAAATCCCCCTCCCTCCCATTGGGCTGAAAGATATTAATTACACCAGTGAAAAAATATACATACAAGTTAAATGAAAAAATCATTTAAAATATCACGTGCATTAGATCAGATAGAATGGGCCTGGGTGTACAGGGAAAGCCTGTTATAACGAGGTAGTCGGGACTAATGATTTGACCTCATTATAACCAGAATCTCGCTATAACCGAGCTCATTATAAGTGGAGCATTATGCCATTGGAACAATTGGGACCAAAGGATTCTCTTCATTATAAACGGTACCTCGTACTAAGCGAGCTCGTTATAACAGGGTTTCCCTGTATTAACTGTTCTGGGCCTGGGTGTATGGTTTAGTTGCTGATGCTGTAAGATATTGTCTGTCTAATCTGTCCAAACAATATGATGGCTCTCATGGTCGATTTGCAAATGTTCTCCAGGTGCTTCATGGTTACATGCTGGTCCATTTAATATCGAGACATTTTACATTGAATGCGCATGATTAGTTGGCTATACAACTGTGTCCCTTTCAGTTACAGATTTTACTTCTGTCTAGTTGGAGTGTATTCCTGTTGAACCGAGTATTGCAACTTAGTGGCATGAAATTGTAAAGGAATGTGTGTGAAGTTGCATCTCTCTCTTGCCACCCAAGTTGTCACTAGTAGAGGATGTGCTTTTGGTAGTGATGAGGGATGTCATCGGCTCTAAGAACATGCTGATCCCACCTGTAGGAATTAATGCAAGAAATAAACATTTACTAGAATTTGTGTTTAAAATAGCCTTTTACATTTAAAATGTCAAAATAGGTATTACAGTGGGGTAGTTATATTGGGGGCTAAGTGTGTGTCCTATCATAATGAGCTTTTAACAAATTTAATGTCAAAAAAAAAAAAATAATTACAAAATAATTATAATAATTACACATCCCTCCCCTCCCTATGTAACTAGAATACAAGTTTCAGAGTGAGTGTTTGACATCAATTTAAATCACTTGTTAAGTCAGACAAGGTAACCAAATCTCTGTGAATAGTACTCTGTACTCTCCACTCCGCCCCCCCCCCCCCCCCCCCACCCTTCCTCTTTATGAGTGTTCGGGTGTAATACAGATTGCCTGTAAGTATGCACAAAAAATGGAATTGATGAATACTATCATAGAGTATAACTGGAAATACTTTTTTTTTCATTCCATTTAGATTGATACCTCCAAATTGTATAATATTTAATTCAACTAAACTGTCCTTAATTTCACTCTACTCATTCAATTTGACAGCACGTATAAGTTAATTGCTTGCTTTATATTGATTTTTCTCAAATCAGTACAACAAATCTTTAAAAAAAACATCATTATTCCTAGCACTAAACCTAACAGTAATATTAATGCAACAACATATTTTTGATCAGCTGTCACCAGATCAAATGTTTCAGTCATACCTTATTAATGTTATTGTACTTCTGCTCCACTGACGCACCAAAGAACTGATCTCATGATGTCACATGCTCCATGATCTTGCCTTAGTCCTGTTTTTATGAGAAAAGAGAAAATAACAACGATTTTATTATCAAGTGAACTCAATTTAAAGATAATAATGGACATGGGTAACACACCAACATTAAATAAGATACTACATTTCATAATCCGGCAAGCTTCAAAAGGGTTATTCAACCTTGCATATAGCTCAAGCTCAAGATACCAATAGTATTGTACCAACAAAATGCAATTAATGCAGACATGCAATCAAGATAAGAATTTGTTTTAATGCCCCAGCACATACAATGTATTTTGATTTTAAATTCAAAATTAAACTAGATGGATCTTCGATTGCGCGCAATCGAAAATTATGCCTCCGCTATCACACGATTTTAATATCAAGCCCAAATTAACATGCACTGATTTAATTTTTAAAAATATTTTTCATATATTTTGAGTCCTGTGACCTTGACCATATGACCCTAATCTTTGATGGCTCCCTAAAAAACATTCAGGTACCAAGTTTGATTGAAATCTGATATTTAGTTCTTGAGATTTTGGCATTACAAGCTTTTTTGCATGCATAATGAGTCCCGTGACCTTGACCTCAATCTCATGACCCCAACATTTTATGGCTACGTTGACTCTTTATGATACATTCAGGTACCGAGTTTGATTGAAATCTGACATTCAGTTCTTGAAATTTTGCCATTACAAGCCATTTTCGCATACATATTGAGTCCTGTGACCTTGACCTTTGACCGCATGACCCCCCAAATCTAATCAGATCAGTGGCACCCCGATATGTACACTCATACCAAGTTTGAAATTGATCCGTCAACCGGTTCTTGAGATATCGCAAGAACAAGGCTTTTATACATATACATTGAGTACTGTGACCTTGACCTTTGACCTCATGAACCCCAAAATCTAATCAGATCATTGCTACCCCAATATCTACACTAATACCAAGTTTGAATTTAATCCGTCAACCAGTTTTTGAGATATCGCGAGAACGAGGCATTTTTGTATATATATTGAGTCCTGTGACCTTGACCTTTGACCTCATGACCCCAAAAATCTAACCAGATCATTGTCACCTCAATATGTACACTCATACCAAGTTTGAAATTGATCCGTCAACTGGTTCTTGAGATATCGCGAGAACGAAAACGGGACGTACGTACGGACGGACGGACGGACGGACGTACGTACGGACGTACGTACGGACGGACGGACGGACGGACGGACAACCCGAAAACATAATGCCTCCGGCCACTTCGTTGGCGGAGGCATAAAAACATACCCTGCAGTAAAGCTGTTATCGGTTATCCCCATCCTCGCCAGGGTGTGACAGATCAAGTACAACAGTAACCAATTTATTATTATTCATTATAACCAAGTGGTAATGGCACTAGTAATATTACTACTGCTACCTGGTAGGTCTATATTATTTCAAAAATGAATTACTGGATAACATTTCAAATAATGACTTAAGAGGCCGAGCACCCTAGCCTACCCATTTCCATTAGGCATTAACGAGGAAAATAAATTGTGATTGTACTTGGTGGGCCCTGTGCTACCTGGCTAGGCCTACTATGAATAGCCATATAAGCCAACGCTTAAACCATGTTACATTGCTGATGAGGGCTAGCCTAAAAATAAATTGTTAGATTCACGGTAACATAAAGCTGGACTTTAACCACTCCAATCAACCAACTTTGCATATCTCTGAAAATTGCAAGAACAATTACCATGAAAAGATAAGCCAGCACTAGAACCATTGGGGCACCCAGGAACAGACTGCAGGGAAGGCCAGAGTCAGACGGAGTAAGATGTAGAACTAGTTTACACTGGTTGGGCTAACCCAGGCAAGTACAGCGCTCAGCAGAGCCAGTGT
The DNA here is from genome assembly GCA_037951105.1 of Echinarachnius parma. NCBI lineage: Eukaryota > Metazoa > Echinodermata > Echinoidea > Clypeasteroida > Echinarachniidae > Echinarachnius > Echinarachnius parma. The sequence continues at coordinate 102,956 of JBAMJV010003702.1, forward strand.
CTAATTCCTACAGCAAGTAGAACAAAGAAAGTAACATTTAAAAAAAAATATACAATTTTCGATTAGATTTTTTTTTAAGGCAACGTTTTCTCTATGAAATACACGAATGTCAACTTGGAACATATTCAATGGAGTCTTAAAATTGTTAAACATTTGACTTTCCCACCATTTCATAATAAATAATAAATTTCATAATAAAAAAATAAAACAAGAAGAATAACTATTCAGTGGTATCGTTTTGAACATAAATATTACTGTACTAGGCTGAGCTTGGGCTACCCGGCTAGCCCTAGTACTAGTACTAGGCAATAGGACTATTCGGGTAGCCCAAGTCTATTGCTGATGTGGGCTAGCCTTAATACAGTTAAGGTGTTAAATCCATGGTTACGTAAACTTAACAATTTAAGCATCCAATCAACCAATTTCTTAAAATTGTACAAACAAAAAATTACCATAAAGTGATGAGCCACCCAGGGGCCAAGAACAGACTGCATGGAAGGCCAGAGAGTCAGCGGTTAACGGATGGGGTTCAGCAGAGCCAATTAAGACGTGTAGAACTATTTGACACTGGTTGGGTAACCAACCGGTCAGGTACCACATTCAGCTGCAGCAGAGCCAGAGTGGAGAAGCTTGATTGGTGGATCTTTCCAGTGACTTCATATACCTACAGGCATCAGCATACAAAAGGAAAAAGAATTATTAATTATAATGTCAAAATACTTCAATTAATTCCAAAATATAATTTTCTAATTATGAAAATGTAATGACATGTTTTCTCCATGAAAATATTATCAGGCAGAAGACAGTGGACTAGAAGTATGACTACTAGATCGACAAATCTATCACTTTCAAGGTCTCTTTGACATTATTCTTATTTATCACTGTCGGCTAGTCGTAGAAAATTTTCGAAACCGGGAGCAGGTCCAAAATTTTGAGGTCTTCATTTGACCAATTAGTTAGGAATCCTGTAAGCGAGGGGGGGGGGGGGGGGGTGGAGGTAGTCGTAGAAATTTTCGAAGCAGAGACCAGGTCTCATCACAAAATTTCGAGCCCTAGACCAGGTCTTCAGTCCCAAATTTTCGACACACTGGTTGGGAATCCTGGGGGGGGGGGGGGGGGGTAACCTAAGCCCCTGCCCCTGGCCCTGCGGGAAGGGGGGGGGGCGGGGGGTACATGTAGTTGTAGAACATTTTCAAAGCCAAGACTAGGGGTGTTCAACGTTTTTTAGACCAAGACCAGGTCCAGTCCCAAATTCGACCAGGACACAAATTCCCAGGCCGAGGCGAGGATCTTAGAAAAATTTTCTGGTCGAGATCATGACATTGTCATTACTTTAGTTTAGTGATGATTTTTTACTAATTTTAGACCTTTTTTTTCTTCTCCAAATTCTGCCAGAATTATGCAAAAAAAAGTCAAATTATGCAAGAATTTAGCTAAAAACGGTCAAATAATGCCAGGCATAATTCCAGATGCTAAAAGGGTCAAACTTATGCCAGAAAGCATAATTATGCCAGATCTGGCAACGTTGGGTGAAAATCGAAAAAGCGCGAGTTAACTTCAACCCTCACTACCGACCGCTCAGTCCAGACTAGGCCGGTAGAACAGGCAGGGAAAGTGGGACCATCTGCTACCCCCACAAAAGCAGCATAAAACCGCAGCAAATCTCGCCCAACTTTGAAGAGCGATTGCACAAAATCTAGCGGTGGGTCAGAATATGGTTAACATTTTCATGTATAAGAAATACTATATTTCCATAACAATATGAAATTAGAAAATCTTAATGTCGAAATCTTGCACGATTCGGTATTAAATGGTCCAAAGTAAAAAACGGGCCAAATTTAAAACAGAAAAGTAAGCTATTCAAATATGGTTCAAAATTACATGTTTCAATCGTTTCGTAATATAACACTATAAATAATCAAGAAGTGATATTGTTTTAAACACAAATATTAAGAGAAGTCAGGGTTTACATACCTCATTAAGACAAAAATTTGGCCAGAGTTGCGTCATGTCATTCTCACCGGACCGTCAAGTGGAGCAAAGCAGTGAGTTTTTTCACGAAGTTGTTGATCACATCCGGGTTCTTTTGATACGCGTCCGTTTTACTTATCAAACGCATGAAACCGCCGTGAACTGCATGCATGCATGCATTCTAACTGTGCATAGCATGTACCGTACGCATCGATAACGATATGTATACCGTACGATTACAAACGATACGATAATATCCAAAGGTCATACGACAACGCAAAAGTTCACCACAGTCGGTGGGATGTCTATCACTCGCGATGGGCGGAGCTTATGCCAACTTTTCCTATACTCTGTGTCCGGCAGATCCAACGGGCATACAGTTCACACTTAACGCGATGTATGGGGGAAAGGTGTATGCACGCGCGTACAGTTCACAGAGTATAGAACCTAGACTACCTCCCACCCAACCTTAGCTACGACACTGGTCCAACCAAGGAAGGGTCGGCACCCCATATAGTCTTTTTGAGTTCCTCCTGTTTTGAACTATTTTCGAAAGTGGTAAATCAAGACTGACTAGATTACAAGCTCAGGTCCACTAGGGGGACTTACCCCCTTCCAATGTCCCCCCCCCCTCCCCACCCCACCTTAGCCACGACACTGTCCAACCAAGGAAGGGTCGGCACCCCAGATAGTCTTTTTGAGTTCCTCCCGTTCTGAACTATTTTCAAAAGTGGTAAATCAAGGCTGACTACAATGTAGATCAGAAGCTCAGGTCTGTGCTCTTCTAAAGGCAAGGGGCAATCAACATTTGTCATAGAGGCTATTAACCTGTTTGTATTCCACGCAAAGAAGTGAGGGCGGAGAATGATACCGATTTATTTCCATTTGTCTCTATTTATTAACACTTTTATCCATCATATGTCATGTTGTTGTATAGAAAGTAGTTTTGTTTGCCGAGACTTCATGCAAGAGAAATAATTGCATCCACCATGATATAATATTTTCTCACATAGAAAAATAATTTATTTTGTCCCGTTAAAAGTTAAAAACCGGATTCAACCTTTTGAGTTACATGTACATGAACCTGTAGACAGTATTGAGGATGTTTACTGCATTTCACATTGTTTAATTCCTCAGTTTCTTTACTTTTTTGCCCTGTTGATTCTATCTTGTCTCAATGCCCTCTACTACATAATTATTTAGGGTCAAGTGGTCAGCTGGGAGGGGGGGGGGGGGGGGGGGGGGGGAGAAAGGAGCCTAGGATTTCTAAGAGATGGGAGGCAACCAATGCCAAATTATCAAAACTGTGTATATCCCATAAGGGTGGTCATAGCTCCTGGGGGATGGTTATATAGTTCTTTATTGTCCATTTTTGGGCCTCATCTCAATTTTGCTTCCACTTTTACTAGTTGTGTCAACTGGCATTGATGCCCCCCCCCCCCCCATATTTCCAATAACTTGAATAGTGACCAAGCTGGCGGCGAAAAAATTAACGATCTACCCAGTTTTACCAGGGCTTTTAGCAACTTAGAATATCTGTGATTTATATTAGGTTTTAAATAATTGAGATCTATAAATCATTTAACTCATATATTCAAACCGATTTAATTCAAGTTAAACTCATTTGAACCGTAAAAGAAATAATGTATTAAATCACCATGTAAAAGAAATCTTAACCCTCTGATACTATGCTGAGAAATATAAGTGGACAAACTACTCTTCAAGTTTATACTGAACTCTATGCAAATTTATGGGGGCTCTTTTATCAGTAGTTTTGGGGGTCTATTTTGGGCATTTCAGGGGCCAAATTGCCCTGAGTCCCCATGCATTTTTTCACTGCTTGGGATCGGGACTTTGAGCTACCCATTCAGAAAATTTTAGCACGCACATTCAAAGTCTCTGGACATTGCTCCTGTTTATGTTTGCACCACCGCTCTAAATTGAAGAGATGACACCGAAGACAAAGGTGACAGACAAACTGTTTGAGGGATGATAGTGCCATCGTGGAGACAGTGGATGTTTGTATTAAATGCTTAATATTGCTCTCCAGTTTGTTAACCTGATCCCTTTGAGATTCTGAAATCCCTGTAGACATTGTATATAGCCCACCAGGCACCCATAGGCAAGGAGTTAAATTGGCCTGACAAACCAAATGTTTCCTTATTATTACATTCAAATATCCTTTTTGGTCAATATTCCAGCCTAAAAATAAGCAGAAAATCTTGAATCTTAACTATTTAATGTGATGTGTGACATTTGTAATATTCTACTCTCTACTTCCACATAAAGACCACACACCAGTTTATGATGATTATCTTGTCTTGAATTGAATGATCCAAAGACGATTTTATTTCCATGAGAATGGGGTATTTACAGTGAAACATATGAAAAATTAAATTTCCTATTTTTCAAGGATATAATTAGTTTTCATATTGTCCCCAAAATGTAATTTATCTTTTCCTGAATTAAAGGAATAGATGGTACAATAGTGATGAGCTATTATTTGATTTCTGTGACTGTGAGAGAAGTGACTTGTGATCTTTTCCGCCTCTCCATCCCGTGAGAACTGGATGTTTACAGTAAAACATGTAAAATGACCTCTTCTTTTCTTTGAAGAGTAGAATTAGTTTTCCCTTTGTCTAGAAAAAGATGGGAAAAGGGGGAAAAGAATACACTCTTTTGCTTCAACTGGACAAATATCCCGGGGGTTGCTACAGGAAAGTTCTGTAACCTGACAATGGTAGAGAGAGGGAGGAATATGAGAACGTTGGGAGGGGAAAAATGAGTGAGAAAGGATGCCGTTGCATGTTTCCGGGACTTGTTTTCTTTTGATTGCGGAAAAAATGAAAATAATGAGACCTCGTTGGGTCAGTTCTTCTCCGCAAACACTCGAGTAACAAAAGCGTGGTAGCTGTCAGTTAAACGCACATAGTACAAGTCGCTCATTCAAACTATTACCCACGCTTTTCAGTCAAATCCACCCAACCACGGCAGAAGGTGGGGAGCTCTTTTCATGCCAAATTTGTCAAATTACAGCACGCAACACCAGTTTTTACAATGCTCTTTTCTTGATGCGAAATGTGATTAACTGGGTAGGCATTGTGCCCCTTATTGTGTCTGGGAGGATAAGCTTAAACTTGGCCAGAATAGAGGTTTATTATGAGGATTATCCGTGCTCAATGAGGCCAGATTTCATTGAGAGGTGTTGATGATCAAAACAGCTCCACCAGAAAGAAAAATGGCCGGACTACATTTGATAGACTTCCCAACCTATTAGCAAAAAAATCAAAACATCAGTCGGAAAAAAAATTGGAGGAACGTTTTGTAGTCATTGTTGCTTATTGCTATTTATGAGTTTTCAATTTTGAGAGTGTGAACTGATACACTAAAACCCCTTCTTAATCAAGAAAAATAGTCGCGGTGACGTCCTGATGTTGTCCGGATGAGATCCTACACCGTTTCTATTAAGAAGCTCCAATCGGGTTAACATCAGGACGACATCCGGACGACATCGGGGTGAGATTCACCCTAGTCGGGTCAGGGTGATAGCGCGGTAACGTCCTGATGTCGTCCGGATGACATCCTGATAAACCTTCTATTAAGACGCGTGTGGAACGTTACCCGGGTAGAAGACGTCCTGGCCGTGAACAAAAAACACAGCGCGCGCCGATACTCCGTGTCGCCCCAGCTGTTCGCGTGATGACGGAGGTGCGGTTGTTATGGTAACCTACCCGAGTGAGGATTTTGCGGACCGTAGATTAAGAATCGGTCCAAAGGCTCACCGCGTGTTTTACGACCTGACCCCCTACTGTTTCTCATCCACACGTCGCTCGTGTAACATCGAGGTGAGGTTTATTTTTCCCAATTAAGAAGGGGTTTAAGTGCAGAGACCCTTGCATACTGGAACCTAATGGTCCATGCATTCATTTTACGAGCATGAGAATATTCAAGAGGAGTTGGGTTAACCCATTACCTATGTACCAGGCATGGTGGCTTAGCTGTTAGAGTGTCCGCCTCATGTATTGGAGGTCCTGAGTTGACTAACCCTGACCGGGCCTTCTAGCCAGGCGCTTGGGGTGTTATAGTATCAGTAGAATGGAGAAGAAAAAGTTGAATTACATGAAGTTACCAGAGGACTTTCCCCCTTCTGTAGCATTCGTTCACTGCCTTGGTACGAAGACATGTGGCCTAGGGCTACAGAATCAGAAGTTAGCACAGGAAGGACTTGAACAAAGTTATTAACATTAAGGACTTGCCCTGAAAATATTCTGGCGTGGGTCTATGGAGAATATGTTCTACAGGTAACAAAAAGTCTTTTACACGTTAACCAATTCACGACTGGTCCTGAAAATAGTCCTGAAAAAATATGTTATACAAAAACCAAACAGTCCTGAATGGGTTAAAGATGCTGGAGTAAATAGTGTAGTGATCAAGTTGTCGAGACACAATGAATATCCTCGGTTGAGGTATATGGGCTAGAATAGATCTAGTCGAATGGAAGAAGTATCCAGCTGGTAGTATACATGGTCTGTTTTTAAGTAGTTTTGAAAAGATCCAATTCAGATATGGTGTTAAAAGTCATGTCAAAACTATTACTACCCAAACACAAAAGGCGGCAAAACTATACTTTAGTAGGCTAGTAGAATTTTGGTCGCTAACTTCAACCCTAACCTTAACCCTACCCCTAACCCTAATTTGGTGGCTATAGGTCAGATTTAGTGGCTATAGGTCATATTTAGTGGCTATAAGTTAGATTTATTGGGCAATATGAAAATTGAAGTTAGCAACCAAAATTCTGCTAGCCTACTAAAGTATAGTTTTGCCCAAAAGGCCACCATCTCCTCTCTCTTCCCTCTTTCTCTTCCTTTCTTCCCCCTATGATTGCACTTCTTTCCTCATCTGTGTCAACCATTGACAAGATATATGGGGGCTGAGGGCGCATTAGCCCCCAAAATGCCCAAAAAGAGACCCCCGGAAATCATAAGAGCCCCTGTAAATTTGCGTTCAATGCAAAGCAAATTTTAGAGTATTATTTTCATGCCCCTGTAAATTTGCGTTCAATGCAAAGCAAATTTTAGAATGTTATTTTCATGCAAGCTTGAAAAGTAGCCCTCCCTCCCCCCAATTTTTGTTTTAAATTCCCCCTTGTGTTGCCCTAGTCGCACTGTTTCACATTCTTGTTCCTCTCCCTCTCTCTTACCCCCCTCTCTTTCTCACTCTTTATTTCTCTTATTCTTGATTCCATCTTCAAACTGTGTGTCCATATCTTATGGTGATGTCCCTTCTATTCTATAGTGTGATATGTTCATTTGTAGCCTGTGTTATTATTTTTGGGGGACTTTTATATTGTAATGGTGACAAAAATGTCAAATTATTCAGTACATTTTGCACTTGGAAGGGGACATTATAAATGAAACCGTTTTGCTTACAGACCATCAACCAATGATCGAACATCGACTGTTGACAACTTTATGTCTGTTGTGTCAATTTTCAGAAAAGCAATTTAGGCTTTCCATGGATTCCATACAGACATCATCATACAAATATGTCACATTTTTTTTCATATGTGGCAATGGTGACAATCATTTAAAATTATTCAGCACAAATTGCAGTTGGAAAGTGACATTATGCATTGAAACCGCTTTGGCTCGCCGACCAGACAATCGACCGCAATCCTGTCGAAAATGGTCGGCTGTCATTCTTCATTATTGGCTCAAGTTATAGGGTTGCCTCATTCCACCAGCCCGGGCTGAAACCAATGGCTGTATGTTATTACCCCCTTGTCCAAATCAAACACACTACCTGGGGTGCGCAGCGACACCTCGCCATGTTCCCCTAGTAGTAGTATCCATGACCTCATCACGAGGTGTGAAGACATAACACCAGAGGTGCTAAATATTAAGGGCTGGGGATGAGGGGAGAATATGGACCCTTTTGGGGAAATGCTCCCCCCCCCCCCTCCTTTGCCAAATATTTATAGAAATAGGCCTATTATCTTCTCATGGTTATTCTTGCCCTCACACTGACCCCTCCTCCCATTGGCCCCCAAATAAAAGAAACACATTCAAAACTGTCCTAGCAGCCACCTGTCTATAGCAGCCTACCTGCTAACCAGCAAAAGTCATCCCTGCAGAGATAGCAGTGTTATTGAACTTGTTTACAGAGGTCACCTGTCTACAGTGACCACTTTGCTTGTTGTCCTTAATTAGGTGGACGCACCAGTTCTATTTTTGCCACAGACTGTCCGACTTTGGCTGTCCCTCTCATATAAGTTCTAGTCGCTCATACCCTGTCCCCCATTAGCCCCAAAATAAATAAATAAATACATTAAAATTAGGGCTGAGTCAAACCGGATATATTGATATCCAGATATGAGCCGAGTAAAAACGTTTTGTTTTTGTTTTTGGTTTGTGAAGGTTGGCATCTCTGCCCTAAAGCTGGACCCCGGCCGCAAAGGACTTCGCGCTTCGCGCTCGTGATGTGCGCTTCGCTCACATGAGAGTAAGATTTTTCATTTTCAAATGTAGGCAGGTATGCTGTCAAGATGAAAGCCTTCGGATATCTCATCATTGATTCTTCTGAATTTGGCTCATAAACTACCAATAGTCTGTAAATGAATCCTCTTACTATTTGTTTGTTTCTTTTGTTCGTCAAAGTGTTTCCTGATCCTGTTCAATTGGAATCGGCAGGATAGTAAGATGTTAGTCTACAACCCGCTGTCAAGATGAAAGCCTTCAGAAATCACATCAGTACCATTTGTTTATTTTGTGTTGTTTATTTGTGATATATTTAAAATACCTTAACTTTAGCAATAGTTTAGCAGGGTTCAACGTGCCATTTTCTGACCGTATACCCGTATCCGAGAATTTGAATTCGGTATCCGACCTTCATGGTTCGGATACCGAACGGCTATCCGTTTGGACTCAGCACTAATTAAAATATTGTGTTTTTTGTCACAGGCTGGTATCCCCCCCCCAGTTATCCCCTCCCCCCCAACCCAACCCATTTTTGCCTTCTGTGTGGATGGAACCTACATGGCTATGCCACTGAATAAAAGCAGCTTGAGTTCACCCTTCCCGTGATCTTCAAACGGGAGGCGAAATCGATTAATAATTGTCACACTGCGGGTGTGCCTGCCGCTCTGTTGTCTTTATTTCAACCACAATTATTTTGTTCTTGCCTTTCTTTAATAGCCTGAGAATAATGGACAGATTGTGAAACATGTACCCATTCAATACCGTTTGCTGGCCGGCCGTTGGTACAACATGCGCTCTCCATAGACCCCAGATAGAGTATATTCGGGGGTCCACTCCTGAATGGGTTAAAAAGGGTCGCAAATATAAAACACAAATCCAACAAGAATTTCCTGACACAAATTGACAGTTTGAGAAACATTAAAAAGAGAAAGAAAATATATATTTGAAAAAATTAAACACAAATAATTTCCTGTTTACTTTTGTGGCTTCGCGTTTCCGACCAATAATAGAGAACTTGTCAAGAGATGCTGGAATGGAACTGTTCAGAATTCTAGATCTGGAATTGCTTTCTCAAGTTACATCCAGTATTCTGCAGTTCTTAAAACAAAGGTTTATTACTTTACTTCATACTTTGTAGTCTTATCAAGGACTAACATTTTAAAATCAGTTTATCAGATTGTAATGTGACCAAAAAACACTTTAACATTCATGTGTAAGATTAAATTTTTTTTAAAATTCTTTTGAGTTGTAAATTTGTTATGCATCTCATTCTATATAATAATTATTACTAAACTCAATATTTTGACACCATTAGTTCTGTCTTGTACTAATATTAATATGTCAGTAAAAGATTGTCATGCGTGGGAAAGCAACACCACAAATCATCTTTTTGAATTAGGCTTGTTTTTTGTGCGCACTGCATAACACTGAGCCAGTGTGTATTCCCCACCGTGCGCAACGCATTTGCAAGATGGCACCGTGCATCTGATTTGCATATCTGAACCATCTTTAATATAGTAGCTAGGTAGGGCAGGTAATTTTGTCTCTGTTAGTCAACTATATTCTACCGGTATATGATATGTCAGTTAATATATAGGTAGGGAGGGCATGGGTAAAACAAGGAAGATAATCAAGACATTCTGGCGTTAAAAAAGATGGGAGATGAAATATTGATATTGGACCGGCAATATTGAGCGGCTACAAGATGCGAGGATGCAATCTCAATCTCAATCTTGCGCTGATCCCTCCAAATGGCCAGTACTTCTTTTTTTTCCCCCCTTGCTATTAACCTGTGCAAGACATTAATTTTGATTTTAGTACGACATGCATCCATTTGAGATCTTACCCCAAGTATTTTGGGGACCAGTCCTGAATGGGTTAAAGGGATAGGTAGCGCGGGATGGAGAATTGACTTCACCACCACTGGTGGAAGTGTGCATGAGCGGGCCGGTGCGACCTGTCATGGCACAAAGTACAGTACTCTCATTCATCTTTTACCAAACCTTTTTTGTCCGGGAAGAAAAGTGTTGTAGCCAATTGTTGGGAGAGTGGGGGGGGGGGGGGGGGGGGGGAGGAATGGGTCAATAGGGTAGCAGCCCCTACTCTCCACCACCATCCAGGGGAAAAGTTGGTTTTGTGAGGCTACTTTTCATCTTGTTTGCATTCAAACAATACTGTGAAATTTGCTTTACATTGAAATTAAGGGGGCTTTTTTAAACAAAGTTTTTTAGGGGCTCTTTAAAAAAAATATTTTTCCAGGGCTCTTTTTTTTTGCATTTCAGAGCCTAAACTGCACAATACCCCCATTTTTATAAACATTTGTATCAATGCTTTTTATAATTCTGGTTTTAAGTTTGTCATTCCCATACTTTTTATTTGATTATGCAGACTGTGCATTTAGACAAGGCTTAACAAATGTTTTCTTTGTAAACTGATTGATTTAAATTCATCCTAAGTTGCTTCATTACATTAGATGTTACTCCTGTAACTTATCACTACTGGTAGGCCCATTTGGACTCTTATTTTGAGAAATGTGTATCATGTTTCTGAGTTTAATCAATGTCATTTCTCCCACCACCGATATTGGTAGACATGAGACATTAATGTGGCTTCTGTTTGCTTTACTGCTCCTTCTCACAGATTTCCAGTAGAGGAGATGGACATGGGAAAATGATGAATTTTGATGATTTTTTATGATTTTAATTCATCCTAAGTACTCTATTACATGTGTATGTTACTCCTGTAACTTATCACTACTGGTAGGCTCAATTGGACTCTTATTTTGAGAAATGTGTATCATGTTTCTGAGTTTAATCGATGTCATTTCTCCCACCACCGATATTGGTAGACATGAGACATTAATGTGGCTTCTGTTTGCTTTACTGCTCCTTCTCACAGATTTCCGGAAGAGAATGGAGACGGGATAATGAACTTGAAGAAAATGATGAATTTTGATGATTTTTGATGATTTTAATTCATCCTAAGTACTCTATTAAGTACATGTGTATGTTACTCCTGTAACTTATCACTGTTGGTAGGCCCAATATGACACTTATTTTGAGAAATGTGTATCATGTTTCTGAGTTTAATCGATGTCATTTCTCCCACCACTGATATTGGTAGACATGAGACATTAATGTGGCTTCTGTTTGCTTTACTGCTCCTTCTCACAGATTTCCGGAAGAGGGCGGAGACGGGAGAATGAGCTGGAAGAAAGTGATGAAAGTTAGTAAAGTACCCATAGCATCAATGTCTCCAAGAAAGGTGAAGGAAGATTCTTTAAGGGGAAAATGGCCCCCGACCGGTGGAGGATAAACATACATCCCACTGACATGCCAAGGAACTATTTTGGCGAGGAGGTGAGAGGTGGCAGGATGGCACGCAAGTAATTTTGTTTATAGGACCACATATTAACCTGTTCCCTACTAGATTTTGCAATTCCCAAAGAGTTGATACAGAACCCACAAGGTTCCCGTAGGCAATGGGTTAACCAGTTTCCCTTCAATGTTATGCTGAATCATATCATGTTATACTGAATCTTATTAGATGTAACATTGATCATGTATTGTATGAAAACTTTCTCTTTTGTGGTGCTATTTACCTTCAAATGGCAAAAAGATTGCATTTATCATTTTCCATATGTGTCACATTAAAAAAAAGAAAATTAAATAAAAGAAAAAACAATCATCAATATATTTTCGTATATACCATACAAAATCCAATGCTAGAGGCTTCCGATCTAAATTCCAAGCAGATAATTTCCAGCAAAGCTCCTACCGTCCCATGGCTCCTATTTATAAAGTAAAACAAGATGAAGAAACCAAGGAGGAGGGACAGTTGGGATTTGGCCGCAGTGCGATGCAGCGGTCACGCTGATCCCTGTTTATTTCACCTGTTTGAGGAACTATTACTAACTGTGAATGCTCATTACGCCCAGCGCCAGCCACAATCAAGCCTGTGGTCGCGGCGTGGGGACGTGTCACGTTTGAAGAGGCAAGGTATATCGCACTCTAAATGCCTGGCGATTTTCAAATGAAGACGGAAGACGGGTCCCTATCGCTCTTCACCCTTCTATCCATCTCTCTGGCCTTCTCTCTGGTTGGCGGCAGGGGGGATCAGTTACGGGCACTGTCAATATTGCCTGCAAGACATTTGTGGGGGCTTAGCTTAACTGCCAAATAAATGTGTGTGGTTTGGAGCTATGATATCTTAACTAACAATGCGTGTGCTAGGCGGCCATGTTTGCATGCAGGCTGACACAGAGCTGGTCATTTTACACCAAAGAATAAAATAATTTTGAACTTTATCAGTAAATAAACAGTATCCTGGGCGCTGATCCCCCTAGGTTATTATTTCTTCCTCATACATACATTTCCTTTTTTTTCAATTGCACATTTTAAGGGAAAAGACTTATTAGAGGTGGCATAAATATTATATTTCTGAAGTCCAAGAGGTCGAGATAATTTCAAGCGAGGGTCATGCCCCAAGAGAAATCCAAATTGAAGAAAATACAAAGTGGAAATGAGGAATAGGTTAGAATAACAATGTTTGATCACAGACCTGGGTCATGGAGGTCAGGTAATGAGCTTAACCTGTCCCCTCCTTGATAATGGCCTTCTAGTTCTATAGAGTTATACCCCGCAATACCCCAAATTCTCAACAGTGGAAGCATGTGTATAGTGGTGTTGTGGACTGGGCTGTGGTCTTTCAATAAGAGGGTTGCAGGTTCAAGTCACACTTTACCTAGCGTCTTTTGCCCTTCTGCAAGGCACTTAATCCACATTGCTGCTATCCAACCAGGGGTATAAATGGCTGGCTACTTGATAGGGTTGTGCATTGGTATGTATGTTATAAAGCATTTGTGCACGTCTAAATTAGCATTGGCTGGAATGCTCCCCAGAGAGTGGAGATAGTGCACATTCAGTTTGGGATTGATTGCGCATATCCAATGACTGAAGTAATATTAGACGCAGGTCTTTCTGGGAGAACAGTGTAAAAGCACTGAAGAGGCTTTATACATGGGTAAAAACAAACTAATTAATGCTATATTACAAAATCAATGCTATATCTTCAAGATGTTATCATTTCAATCTATTATATTTGTACATTAAGGGATATGATAACTTACTAAAGGGGCCATTTGAATGACGAACTGATTGAGCAAGGAAATACAATCATTGAGTTAGGCTTCGAAATAATAGAGAAGACACGTTGAAAGAAACAAACTGCCTTTGAATATCAACAATGAGAAATAAAAACATATTTTTGGGGCAAACCAACTTATTACTTGTTAATGTTTACACTTATAGTGCTGTATGAACTTTGTTGTTGTGTTCTTTACTTTAATTCCAGACTGAAATAACTAATTCAAATATTTTTTTTCAAATCCTTTTTTTTATCTACATGTACATGTAGTTGGCAGGAAGTTTATTTCATGTCATTTCAAAACATGACTCAAAATAGCACGGTCAGTCAAAGCAGTTGATTAGTTCCCACGTATGTATTTGTGTAGCTAATTCTGTTTACAAGGCTATACCGGCAGTTATTTCAAATATGGCTGCCTATTTGCTCTAACAAATTTCTTCTTTATTAATAATCTTGCCAAATATGTTTTCTATTAATAATTCTTGCGTGGAGGATGGGAATCCCGATGAAGGGCTTCTTTGTGAGTTGTGACATGATGTTGTGTTTTGAGATGCAGCGGGATGCGGTGCGGCGGGATGCGATGCGATGTCTGCCTGCGTGAGGAAAGGTCACAGCGTAGCTGGTGAAAATCGCACATGCCTGTTTCGGGGGAGAGAGAAAATTGGTTTCCCAGCGAGAAGCCGTCCATCTATCTCGTCCCCCTCAATTGGGAACAGCGGGGATATAATGAGAGGAAATACCGCAATTCCTTCAAGAATCTGGTTCATAACCCTCTTTTTTTCCATGTGTGTACATACATGTGCATGATGGACGATATACCTTACATGATGTCAATCTAGCCCCAGCCCAGCCCAGCGCAGCGTGCCTCCTTTACCACTGGACTTTATTGTCACGGATATTTGACGGTTAGGATTTCATGCTACGAGGTTGAATTTCCTTCTTGCAGCCAAATGTAGAAGGAGAAGATGAATGATGAAAAAAAGGTGATATCATTTAATTTCATTTATTCAAACCATTATGAAAACAAACATAAAAAGCGGTATAAAATAATTGATGTACATACAAATTAAATACACAAAACAAATTAAACAAAATAAAACAAATTAAAGATAGAAAGAAGTAGCTTCTAAAACAGAACTATTCTTGGTAATAGGGAGTCGGTATCAGATTTGTTGTCTTGGTGATACTTCATGCAGAAAGAAGCAACAAAATGATGCATGCACAATTATAATACAAAATGCTGAACACCCCCACCCCCAAATGTGTTGTTAATTTTCTTTTGCCACAAAGACTTGGCATTCATGTACTCTTTTGTACATATACATTGAATATTAACAAATCATTGGACTTCTGAGAGATTCAAGCTGGCAATTCTTGTCTGTTTCATTATTGCTCTTTTTACCTGTTCCCTTCGAGATTTGTACATTCCGTATAATCTGTACAGTATAGCCGACCAGGTTCCCGTAAGCAACAGGATAACAATTGAAATTAGTTAAAGACGGTTCTCAGACAGCAACACATGGAGGTTATATAATAATAGACTTTTTACCAAAGTCATGCTGGTTGGTTGTAACTAAATTATCGTTTTTTGATAGCAGAGTAATTTCACAGTTACAAGAGGAGGCCACTGAACGAACGTATTATGTCTTTTCTTCAAATCTTTCTTCAAGTTTCTTAAAAAAAGAAGTAAACGTGAAACAAATTTTTTTCCAAAGTCATGCTGGTAGGTGGTAACCAAATTATCGTTTTTTTGATAGCAGAGTAATTTCACTGTTACAAGAGAGTCCACCTAGCGAGTATTAATTTCCAAGACTCTTCCTAAATTAAGCACATCACCACATTAATAGGACCATCGTACATCAGCTGCCCAACAAATCATGTCCCATCCTGCCTCCAGTGACACAGAATGACACAATGCAATGAGCTGTGCAGGTGTCCCGTTAGTTATGCAACAAGAAAATCAATTGGTCCTTGGCAACGGGCGTAACCAGGGTCGACCTGGACATGGGAGAGGGAGAGGAGGGGGAGGAGGGGGAGGAGGCAAGGTTTGAGGGGGCTATGTTTGTTCCCCCCTGATGGGAGGGGGTCAGGGGGATGGGCAAATGAGCCTAACGTAGTCATGGCGTTACGTATTTCTTTCTTTGCTTTTTGTCCTGTGGAAGGGGAGTGTGGGAAGAGGGGATGTGTGGGGGAGTGAGTGAGAAGGGGGGGGGGGGGGGGGGCAGAGGAGATGGGTCAAGACTTCCCAAAGGACAATTTTCCCCTGTTAACCTGTTCCCTACTTGATTTTGAAATCCCCATCATACATGACCCATCAGGTTCCAGTAGCCACGGGTTTAATAATTGTCTACTGGTCCATAGGGCATGGAGGAATGTTATCTTAGATCTACTTCTGAGACTAGGCAAGTGGTTGTGTATTTCTCTCTTTACTTTTAGGATGATGGGGGGGGGGGGGGGGACATT